>CANXYI011565573.1:0-11130 GCA_948208565.1 Hura crepitans | reverse complement strand
TCATTGTTACTGCTTTCATTTTTATTTTTGTTTTATCCATATACCAGTTAGATATGATAATTTATTTGCACAATATTTTTTTATATTTGTGATTACTCATCTTTATTTTATTTTTGTCTACCTGTCTATTTTTGCTTCGTGTCTAATTATATTATTTCTATCATTTTTTATATTTTGATTTTTCTTTTTGCTTTATCTATATACTAGTTATATGTGATAATTTATTTGTATAATATTTTTATATTTTTGTCATTGTTCATTTTTATTTTATTTCTGTCTTTTTGTCTATTTTTGCTTCGCATACTAATATATTATTTCTATTGTTGTGATATGAGTTATTTGATTATTTGGGATCTAACTATTATATTTTCGGCCACCCCATTAAATCTCGGTGAAGTAATCCTTTAGCGACCCATTATTTTTTGCTTTCTATTTTATTCTGTGTTTTGTGTGTTTTTCTGTTGATTTCTTTTATTTTCCCTTATTCTTGGTTAGATTGCATTTTAGGTGTCCCAAAATGTAATTTTATTTTTATTATTATTTATTCGATTAGGATGTATTTTAGGTGATTACCATGTGTTATCTTTTTATTGTTAAATTATTTTCCTATATATTTTGTGAATGTTGTAATAATTAAAAAAAAATGATTTTTCATGTAACTGGAAAACTAATCATAATATTTTTATTTAATTAATTAGTGTTTTATCAATAAAATGGGTTTTGAGTTTTCTAAATAAAAGTCACAATAAAGAAAAAATTATTTTCCTAAAATTGACATGTGAGAACTAAAGTTCTGAAATTAAATCCATCACTCGATTTTATGCATGATACTTCTAATTTCAATCTCGAAATACTCCATGAATGCTAAATTAGGTAGAAAATTGATTTTGCATGTTAAAAAGAAATAATAATCAAAATACTTATTTTTACCTAATAAATTGATGTTTTACTAATAAAATAAATTCTGATTCCTTCTCAATAAAAGTTACAATAAAAATCCATTTTCCAAAATTAGCATACAAGAACCAAAGTTCTCAAACCAATCATCTGATTTCAGTACAAGTCACCACAATAAAATCTATTTTCTAGAATTAGCATCCGAGAACCAAAGTTCTCAAACCAATCACCAAATTTTAATAAAAGGCAATACAATAAAATCCATTTTCCAAAATTAGCATATGAGAACCAAAGTTCTCAAAATAATCAACTGCCTGATTTCATGTATAATATTTCAATTCCAAACACCTATTTATTTTACTGTAAATATATTTTGTGAATTTGTATATGTGAATACGTGATTTACTTTAATTGTAAAATGTCACCTGAGAAAAGGAATAATATTATAAATTCAAACCAAATTTTTGTATTAATTTGGGGTATAAATAAGTATAAGATTTTGAACTGCTCTAGTTTTGGCCCTACAAGGTATTTCCTAACTTCATTTGGGTGGTGACTCCTACCTTGTAGTGCCCAGCTCACTCCTTTTGGGCTAATTAAATAGGAGCGACCCTAGATTCCTATAGCTTCCTTCTCATCTTTTGAAACTTAAGGAGTGAGGCTTAGGTCAAGTCTTTGGCTATTTCAATTTGATCAACTGAAGAAAAACAATAAGGGATGCAAACAGAGGGGAAAAATTATAACACTTGTACGTTAGGCTCAATGAATAGTACTCGAGGCTCAAAAAGTGTAACTGAAGTGCCAGGTCACCTTCACGAGGCTTGAGGTGAGGCATACTAGCTATTAAACTTTACGAGGCTAAAAAAGGGTGGAAATGACTCAAATTAAAAATTTAGCAGAACTAATAAATTATTTCAAGCCTTAAATCTAGTGAGCCATAGGCTTAGATTGAGTCGTGCCGGGAATGACCTGAGATGAACCTAGACGGACCTAAAAATATCATACCTTGAAGGTTAAAAATTGTAATTAGGCCAACAGAGAAGGAATTTTAATTTTTTGAGCTCGTTTGAGGATCTTTTGAAATTTTCGACAAAATCGTGATTTTTTAAGAATTTTGCTAGCTAATCTCATAAAGAATTTGACCATGAAATTTTACATGCCTCTAAATAAGGCTATTTGAGTATTTTTAAAATAAATATAATGATTTTTGGAGGTTCAAGTGAAATTTTAAAATTGCCCAAAATTCTATCAAAGAATCGAGATTCTTGAGAATTCAATTCACCTACTTCTCGATGGAATTTTGCCACAAAATTTTATGGGCATCTAATTAGGCCTAAATAAGGATTTTAAGAACAAACAAAATAATTTTTTGATACTTAAGTAATTTCCCTTAAGTGACACCTAGCCCATTATCACCCTCCCCTATTTTCTTTTCTTCCTTTTCTTCTCCTTAGCTATCCATATTAATTCTAGCTTCTTCTCCATATTTCCATGGCTGTTTCAGCCTAATTCTTCCTTCCAAGGCCACCAAAAATCTCAAGAGTTAGGTAGTAATTAAGTCTTAAAGGAATTAATCATTATTAGCAAGTAAATAATATAAGAAAATTTAAGCAGTGATTAAGGATAAACCTAAAGGGTGCTGGAAGGTTGAGTTTATATGTAAGTGTTCATCTTCTTTTTGTTTTATGTTTTAGAGAATTTCATCCTTTTAAGACTTCTTATAATCATGGAATTTTAATTGGGGACTTGTGGATTTTTTTGTGATTTTTCAAAGGGGTGGTGGTATGTATAGAGGCTAAAAGAGGATGATGTACAACAAAGGAGTTTGGCTAGCTTCAAGTGTGGAAAGGCCTTGCCTCTTAATGTGGTATATGAATTTAATAAATTAGCAGTATGCCTTGATTTCCCCTATTAAGAATTTTATGAAATTGTAGTATGGAATTCATGATTGTAATAGGTATTGTGGGTAAAATTATCATGTAAGTTTTAGTTAGGGCTATTTACGTGTGTTGTTAATGAGTTAGGGGTTGAGATGGTTGAATCCATGGGTGTGAGGGGAGTGGCTTTTATATAGTTATGTGTGTGTGTACTTTGCTTACAATTTGTCTATAAAAAGTGACATTTTTTTGTTATGTATGGTGTGGAGGTGTTAGTGTAAGCTTGTAATGTGTTGAAAGAGTGCCTACGCGATGATTTGGGCAAAAGGTTATGAGGAGAAATATACATATTGTATGGGTTCTAATAGAAACCAAGAGGTACTGATTGAGTATCTTAGCATAGAAGGCAAGTAGCATGGTATGAGTATGTGAGATTGGTAAGGTTATTAGATTAATATGTTATGAATAAAATAATGGTGAATGTATATAGGAAGGAAAATTCTTAGCATGGTAGGGAAATATCATAAGTGGGCATATGTGTGCCCAACTAATATTATAGTGGTGTAAGCATGGTTACTTATGAGTAAAGGCATGTATACTTCCTTTGCAAGGTGTGGCTGAGAGGTATGAGTGGGATTTGGGGCATGTATAGTTGTGTATGTGGTGGCTAGATTATGATAGCAATTAGGTGCAACATACAAAGGTATGCCTAGGTGGTGAACATAATGAAATAATACATGTTTGTGTGTATGACAAATATAGCCGAGACATGTAAGTGTAATGGCTTATAAGGCATGGCTCCCACGTATTTGCATGTAGTCATGTATTATACTAATAATTTGTAGCATGTAAGTGTGATAATTTATGGAAAATGTATATCGATGGTTATAAAACATATTTGCATGAGAAAGTAGCATGTGTACAAAGGTATAATGTGTATGAGATGGTTTAACATTAATATGTGAAAATAATATGGTTGGAAAGAGCATTAATTGTATATTATGAAATTGGTAAAATAATCCATATATAGGAGTAACATGACATGCTAAAGATAAAATAATACATAAGAACTCATGGCCTTAGTTAAGTAAGTAAAAAATGTTTTGCAAATGTCTTACAAAGTGCATGGAAAGATTTGCCCAAAAAGTGATCTATAATGATACAAAATGGTGTCTATTTTGTAGATCTTTTATGTACTTAAGTATTAATGAAATTTGAAGCTATTTTTGAGGCTAATGTAAGAATATAAATTGATATGAACTTGAGTCATAATGACTAATTATTTTGGCATAAAAAGGGGTATGGAAGGATGCTTAGAAATTTATGGCTACGAGCCTATAATAGTGTCATGAAGTCGTAAAGTGACTTATAATTGTCCTATAAAAGGACTAAATTGGGCTTAGCCTAAATATGACTCATTAATTGCATCTAATAGGGCCTTAATTAATGGAATAAAATAGACTTAATTATGTCTATAGGATGAAATTAAATCAAGCTTAAAAAATAGACTCATAATTATCCGATAGGACCCAAAAGTGGCCTATAACTGTCCAGGTCAAATTTCAACTGTTGAAATAAATTTATAACTAACTATTAAACATTCATAAATATTATAAAATGATGATTAGTAAATAAATAAATGAAAAATAAAGTTAGATGGACCATTAGTTAAACACCTACTGGATGGGTGGACCGGTCGACTTAGGCATTAGCAGTTGCTAAATTGTCTATTTATCAGACTGGGCTGATATAGGGGCCAAGGTTCATTATTAAGCCACTACACTAGTCTGTGGGGTAGACACTCTTTGTTGCTAGCACTTTTGACTGTATATTAGACTATGTCGATGCAGCAGCAAAGGTCTCTAGAGGAGCCATTGCATTAGTCTACCGGGCAAACACCAGAGGAATTATTTAATGTGATCAGTTGCCTTAGGAGGTCTACGGACTGATCCTTATGCAAAGTTACTCAATATTTTACCCTTTGAGAGGTTCTTATGAACTGATCCCTATAGGTTATATCATGTTGGTGCAATAATTAAGGTCCAAAATGTGGGCCATTAAACACCTTTAAATTCCCTCTTGGTCTAGTTTCTGCAAGTTTAGTTTACCTAGTTAGGCCTATTTAATAATTTAAATAATGCACTTAAGAATAATGGAATGATTGAATTAATTGAAAGAAATAAAACTAAAAGAAGTAATCATAGTGGCATTTTGGTAAATTTGACGAACATATGACATATCATCTTAATGGCATCAATCATCTAACATGTTGCTCACACATAACACCTAGACTATTATTTTATGCTTGCTTATATCTAGCATAACTATAATTACTTGGCTGATGAAATGTATGTAAATTAAATGAGTATTGCATTTTTAATTGGTTCTATACACTTAAATCCTATGTTGTTATATATTAAAGCATCTATGTGCCTACATAAGACATGTTTTTAATATATTAAATTTACCACTAAGTTTTATATTCAATGTACTAGTGTTTTAGTGGGCAGGTAAGTAGGGATAGTGGTCATGCCTCATAGTACATGCAATGTAGCAGTAGAGACAATATGGGTCCATGTTTTATATGTGTTTTGATGTATATAGTAAGCACTTATGTAAGAACTATAGGTTACATCTCCAACATGCTTAGAAACTATTGAAGTTGTAAATGTAACCAAATTAGAATGTCATTAAATAAGTGTTTTGTTATTTGGTGTTGCTTATGATTAGGATATTTGTGGGCTTAAGGCTTTAAGCATGCATTTTTGCCCTATATAAAGTGTGCTAATGATTAATTGGGGGATCAAAAGGGTCTAAATGGAGGTTGAATGGATGGTTGGCTATAGAAGTGTTTTTAACAGGTGGAAAAAAAGAATTTTTGGTATGTCACCCGAGTAGCTATTATATTGCCAATTTTTTTATGACTTGTGAAGTTTCTATATATGCTTTGTCCAAGTTTGTTAAACCATGTAAGAATGTTTATAAGGATTAAACAAGACATCTAGGCCACATCTGATAGACTTTTAGAACAATTCATAAGTGTTAAGGAGTTTTCTCCTAGCGCAATCCTAAGATGGGTGACTTGTCGAGAAATGCATTGCCTGTTGAGTTCTTTGGGAATCCAGTACGGGGGTGTCACATGATTAATGATAAGCTAAATTATGATTGGAATTATATAAATTATGAAACAAAAGACTTGTATATATAGATTAAGTCACTTATGCATGTACTATGACAATAATGGATTATTGATTTTTGAATTACTATGCCATGATCATATGTAATGTTGGTTACCTATAAGGTAAGGAAGGTAAATGCATACATGAGTGCACACACACACACAAACACACACACATGCACACACACACATGCACACACGCACACACACACACACACACACACACACACACACACACACACACACATATATATATATATATATATTTATATATGACTATCTGATGGTAAGATTCCTAGATTGTTTAAAAGTTTATGCCATTATTCTTTCATTTTATGTATAAGTTAAAGCATGTTATTAGTGGTTAACATGGCTAGTTTATGTACAACTAAGCAAGCTTTGCTTAGTGCATTAATGTTTCCATAAGTAGGTTAAGTTTAGAGAGTAATAGGGAAAGCATTCATGTAGGGGATCAATAGCTACATTATTTTTATTAGATTTATTATTTGTTAAACATTTGTTTATTTGTCATTCCTTTAGTTTATTTAAGGATCTTTCTAGAGTTAGAATTAAGGGATTCTTAACTACTTTGATAAACCTTTTTAAATGTTGACAACATTAGGTTTAGTTAATGAATGTTCATATTGTGGCATATGTGAATGTGATAAAAAGGTGATGTGTGATAATGACTAGCTACTGGTGCCTTAAGCACATAATATGGTCTTTCTCTACTTTATTGTCTTCGGATGTCAATAGGAGGGGTGTCACAGTGAATAGGGTGATTAAGAGTTGTCATTTAAGATATTATAAGAATGAGTTTGTGGCTAAATTGATTGAACTACCATTCAATGAGTTGATGTGATATTAGGCATAGATTGGTTGTATAAGCATCATGTAATGGTTAATTGTAGACTTAAGAGAATTACTCTTAGAACCTTTGATAATGATAAGGCTATAATCATTATGGGTGAGAGGTTAAATTTCCTCTCTAATGTGATATCAATTATTGTACCTAAAAAGTTAGTGAGAAAAGGGTGTCAAGCCTACTAGGTTTATATGAGAGATATTAGTAAGGTGGAACCTAAAATTAAAGATATAACAACTGTGTGTAAGCTCTAGGATGTATTTCCTAATGAGTTTCCTAGAGTACCACTTAAGAGAGAGGTATAGTTTGGTGTTAAAGTGTTGCTTAGTGCTGTATTTGTGTCTATAGTACCATATATGATGGCATCCATAGAACATAAGGAGTTAAAGGTTTAGTTGCAAGAGCACATAGATAAGATTTCATATGCCACAGTGTCTCTCCTTAAAGAGCACCAATTTTTTTTGTGAAGAAGAAAGATATGAGTATGAAATTGTGTATTAAATATAGGTAACTGAATAAGGTAATTGTTAAGAACAAGTATGCTCTCCTTAGAATAGATTATTTGTTTAATTAGTTGAAGGTACTAAGAGTGTTTTCTAAGATAGATCTAAGGTCTAGGTATTATTAGCTTAAAGTGAGAGATGCAAATGTTTATAAGATAGCTTTTGTAATTAGATATGGGCCTTATGAGTTCCTAGTGATGCCTTTTATATTGACTAATGCACTTGATGCATTCATGGACCTTATGAATAGGGTCTTTCATCCATATATAGATCAATTTTTTTTTTTTGGTATTCATTGATGATATTTTGATTTATTCTAAGAATAAAGAAGTTTTGAATAAGCATTTATGGTTAGTGTTATAGAAGCTAAAGGAGAAATAGCTATATGCTAGGTTTAGCACTATAATTTTTGGCTTGATAAACTAGCGTTTCTTATCCATGTGATATTAGCTAATAAGGTAAGAGTATACCCTAAGAAGATTGAGGTTGTGATAAGTTGGAAGCCACCTAAGAATGCTACTGAGTTAGGAGTTTCTTGGGTTTGATAGGATATTATGGGTTCTTTATGAAAGGCTTGTTAGATGCATGCCCTAGAGCTTATATAATAGGGTTGTATTCATGTACTTAAACCTTGTGAATTAAAGCAAAAAGGCATTATCCTTTATATCATGGTACTTCTATATATTACTTTGCAATGTCTTAAACCCTATTATAAAGTCCCTAGTATGAAATCACAACGTAAAGGAAATCATGAAGTGTGCATGATGTTAGATTCTTAATGTATGCAAATGTGATATACGTAAATATCCTTGATCATAGCATTAACAAAATGGGACATTGTTAATATGGATAGATCAACACATGTAAAATTCTTAAATGGATCAAGCAGTGGCTCTCACAAGCTATGAGCATAGAGATGCTTTGTGACACCCTCGATCCGATTCGATTGCCGGACTCGAATAGAGAGCATGCATATAAGCATGTTATTTGAACTATTATCTTTTATCATATTAAATTATATTTAAATTTCATCTTATTAAAATACTTCCTTTTCAAAAATATAGGTTAACAAAAACTTTTCAACAACTTAATTTGAAAACAAATTTGGGAATCCTCATGTTGAAAATTTGGTAGCATAATGGTTGTACTAGGACATTATCCCAATAATGAATAGTAACCTGGAATGAAAAACAATCATTTCTAAATCATTCAAACACAATCCACCACTTTTATGATCCTCAAATCACTTTAAATTAATCAATGATAGAAAACTTAATCTCAACATTAGGAAGAGATATCATACAAGCTCAAAACAATTTAAAGAACTTAAATAAGGTTGCAAAACAATTAATAACCTTATATTTACATTACAACATAGTTTAGGCCCATAACTTCACATATATAATACATGAGTGCTTCTTTGCCATACATTTCATAATCTAGTACATATAATAAAACATACCAAAAGATAAGCTTTACTACTCAGTCTTGATGTCTTGAGGCTTTGACTCAATTATTCTCCTTACCTACTCATTGTAAAGAAAAATGATGTGCTAAGTAATAGCTTAGTGGTGTAATTGAAATAACTCTTGCTATAATGCCTTATCTTTATTATATCTCATTATACAAACATGAATAAAAATAGTTTATAATATGTATAATCCATTTCATAACATGCATATATGTTATAACATAATGAACTTAACATTTATCACATGCTAAACATGAAAATTACATTTTACATATGTATAAAACATGCACATTGCACTTGATAAAATCTATATTTCAAATTCAATTATATTCATTTAACCTGCCCATATTATAAGAACACAAATCATTTTGTAATGGAGGTGGATAGCCATATAACCACCATGAACCTAAAGGTCTATCTACCAATGTGGATCTAGAGATCAAACATAGTATGAGACATAAAAGTCAAAAATAACATGAGTTTAAGGACAAAAACATAGCATGATGGCCATTGTGACCATTTATGAACCTAAAGTTCATTTACCAACATGGATCCAAAGATAAAAAAAAATATATATATACCTATAAATAAAAAATTTAGTGGACCCATAGATTGAGAAAATATCAATAAAGGCACCAAAGTACCCTAGCAGCTACTAATAAAACCCTAGCTAATTGGTTAACCATCCAAACTGGGTTGTTAATCATATAGGCGATTAACCAATTTATTTTAGTTATACTATATTAATTATGCTTAAAATAACTTATAATCACTTTAGTTTAGTTAACAAATGACTATTTTTGTGTTCAAGCATATTATTTCATGCAAAAGCACATAATAAATCATATTTCATCATTATATGCTCATAAACACATTATTAACATCTCGATGCCATTTCTAAGGTCATAACATACATGTGATCATGTAACATCAATTACATGCTTACCATAATGCACATTCTTGCATGAACATAACATGAGGCCATTTGGCCACTAGGCTTTCAATCACATACTTAATCCACTTTCTTTACTTAATATTCTTGCATATATAACCATGCATACAACCTCAATTCCATGCCATAAACATATCACACATGCACATACATGCATAATGTCCATTTAGCCATCACACTAAAAATATCATTTTCATGTATTCATCATCACTTCCCACTAATGTGACATACACATCCACATGGCTATTCAACTAGAACATAAAATACACATTTCATATGCATTCTTTAATCATACAATATTATATCCATAGTCAATAGAAGGAATTTATCAATTCACTTCAAACCATATTGTTTAGCATCCATTAAATGACATAAACACATGCTCTGACACACATATGGCAATTCAACCATAATGCCAACACCACATTAACATGCATATGGTCCACACTTAAAGGCATTAAAACACATTTAAAGGCATTATAGAACACTATTTAATTACCATTTAACAAAATAAATTACCATTTCTACATAAACATACACATTTACTTAACCACACATATTAGGGCATATTACATTTGCATAAATTAGATCGATTACACATACTTGTCAAAGTTAAAATACACCACAAAGCATGACTATGCCTTTCCCTTTCCTTTGTTGGTCTATTTCTCGCTTTGCTCCACTACGAAATACAGATTCATTTCATTAAATTTCGTATAAAATCATATGATCACTAATAATGAAAATTGATTGCATAGAAACACTATTACACACCCAAGGAAAATGGGAAAAATGTTGGAGTTTAGAAAAACTTAGTTGAACAAAAATTAGTCACTATTCATCAAGGTGTGAAACTAAGCATTCTGTCTAATTTTTCTACAAATTTTTACTTAATTCAATGTCTAGAGGCTACGGAGGTGCTGCCATTCAATTTTAGTGGCTTAATTAATGCTAATTTGGAGGATTAAAGAACTGGAAAATGGAGGTTTCCCTCTCTTGATGTGTCGATTGAAAATGGAGGATAAGAGGGTGAATGTTCACTATTCCAACATTGACTAAAAAAAAGTGGGGTTTGACTTATATATATGTGATGTTAAAAAATAATTCCTTTTCCTCTTTTATTCCAATTTTTAAAAAATGAGACTCACTTTTTTTCTTCCAATTTAACTCCTAAAAATTCAATTAATTAATGTTCCATAAGCCTTTAAAAATCAGAGCTCAAAAATCATAAAATACTAAATAAAAATGTCATTATTTCTTATAACCCAATTTTAGTAAAAATACTTCTCGATCTCTAAAAATTCTAATTCCAATGCCAACAGGCTAATTTGAATTTTGAGTATCAAGTTGTATTAATCTCTAATTTTTTTTAGCAACTTTTGAATAT
>CANXYI011565519.1:0-10509 GCA_948208565.1 Hura crepitans | reverse complement strand
AGAGTCTGAAGTATCTACCAATACAGAAGGAGTTAAACTTGCAACAAAGAAGATAGATTGAGTTAATTAAGGATTATGATTGCCTTATTGATTACCATTCTGGGAAAGCTAATAAGGTTATGAATGCCTTGAGTTGAAAGTATATGTCAGCTTTAAAGGTGATGTATGTAAGTTTGAAGCTATAAGATAAAGGTGATTTGTTGGCTAAGATGCAAGTTAAGCCAAGTTTGATCCAGACGGTGAAGGATTCACAGAAAGATATTCATAGACTTTAGAGTATTGTAAGTATGATTCAAGAGGGAAAGTCTACCAAGTTTGTGATCATGAAAGATAGTTATTTGTATTATCATGATCGCTTATATGTGCCAGAGAAAGAGGACTTGAGACAGCAGATTCTACATGAAGTGCACAACTCACTGTATACGATGCACTTACTAGTACAAAGATGTACCAGGATCTGAAGATGGTTTATTGGTGGCTAGGCATGAAGAGATGTAGCTGATTATATGACTAGACGCGTCACTTGTCAGCAGGTAAAGGCCAAGTATCAGGTTCCTTCTAGTTTGCTTCATCCCATAGCAATACCAAAATAGAAGTGGGATCGGATCACTATAGATTTTGTGATTGGACTATCGATAACTAGAAACAAGCATGATTCTATTTGGGTAATGGTTAATAGATTGACCAAGTCTACCCATTTTATTTCAACAAGAAAAGATTATTTTATGGAGAGATTGGTGAAACTGTATGTTAAGGAGATAGTTAGGCTCCATAGGGTGCCTTCCTCTATCATTTAAGATAGAGATCCCTAGTTTACATTGAGATTTTGGAGGAAACTCAGAATACTTTAGGGACTAGGCTCAATTTTAGTATGGTTTTTTATCCACAGATAAATAGTTAGTCAGAGAGGATCATTCAAATTTTTGATGATATGCTTTGAGCATGTGCTATAGAGCTTAAGGGCAGTTGCAATAAGTACTTGTCATTAATAGAATTCACTTACAACAACATTTATTAAGCGAGTCTGGGTATGGCTCCTTATGAGGTGTTATATGAGAGATGATGTAAAATTCCTTTATATTGGAGCGAATTGAGTGAGCACAAGCTTATGGGACCAAAATTGGTCAAGGATGCTATAGAGAAGGTGAAGATCATCATAAAAAGGCTAAAGGCTACTTTAGATAAATAGAAATCCTACGCATATTTAAAGAGAAGAGATATTGAGTATGAGGTTGGTGACAAAGTTTTTTTGAAAGTATCTCCATAGAAAAAGGTGTTGAAGCTCAGTAAGAAAGGGAAGTTAAGTCTGATGTTCAATAGGCCATACGAGATCACAAAACATGTGGGACCATTGGCCTACAAACTAGCTTTAACTCTAGAGTTATAGTTGATTCATGATATATTTCATGTCTTGATGCTGAGGAGATATAGATTGGACCCTTCACATGTGTTGATAGGTGATAAAGTGTAGATAAGGCCAGATTTGTCATACGATGAAGAACCTATCGATATCCTAGCCAGAGAAGTCAAAGAATTGCATAACAAGACTATACTGTTAGCAAAAGTCTTATGGCGACATCACGGTACAGAAGAGGCTACTTAGGAAAGTCAGGCTCAGATGCAGGATCATTACCCATAATTGTTTGAACTAAGTATGTTGAGGATGACATCTTTTTTAAAAAGGGAAGAAATATAATAGCCCAAAAATTTGACTCTCGTGAATAGTACTTCTTGAGATTAATAGTGCTTCTTCAAATCTAAGTTGCACTAAGCATACCAATGGGAAGTATTAATTACAAGAGAATTTTGGGCAAAGTTTAAAGCCAATCTAAAGTTGTTCTAATGGTTAAAAAATCTAATTCAGACTTTATAATAATGTCTTATGAATAATACCACAAGCAAAGTTGAACCGTAAAATAAATTAAAAGTTGCTCAAAGTAATCTAAAAATATTACAACTTGATACTCAAATATTTTGAATAGTCTAATGGCTTTTGAATTAGAATTTTCTGAGTTCAAGAACTATTTTTTCCCAATTTTTGGGATAGAAAATAGATTAATTTTTTGTGTTATTGTCAAAATTTGTGCATGAGATTTTGAGAGGATTTAGGGCTTGAATTTATGGAATTTTTGGGATATGAATGGAGGAAAACCAATTTTTCTATTGGTTATAAAAATTTTTTGAAGCAAAGAAAAATGTCAATTTTGAAAACTATAAAAAGGGAAAATTTCCCATCCTCCCACACACACACACAACACCATCGTCCCCTCCTAACTCTAGAATTCTGGCCATTATCTCTTCTCTCTTTCTCCTCTTGACTTCTCTCTCCTCATAGAGACCCATCGAGCAAGCTTACACTCGAAATAATGAGCAGTCTGAGACGAGTCTGTGGACACCAAAATTGTTCGGAATAGTAGAGTATTTAAGGAGAAAAACCAAAAAGAAACCCGAGGTAAATAGTAATTTTCTCTCTCACGGGATTTCTTTTTCCATAAATTTTATTTTTCACAAGTTCTTAGGATGTTATACAGTATGTACCTAAGATCAAAATATTTTTCAACCTCTAGATTATTTTATAATATTTATTAAATTTTGTACCCATTTGAATTTATAGGTGAAATGATAACCCAAGCATCCTAAGGCAAGGAGAAGGCATGAGCTAACTTCAAGGGTCCTGTATGACCTTGTTAATTTAGTGTAATCCTTTCAATTGGCTTTAATTACTCATTAAATGCATTATATATAATATGGCATAATTGAAATAAATGTTAATAAATACATAGAAAATGAAATAAAATGCTACAAAAATTATTTGTGACTTATGACATGTTAAATGCATAATATATGATAATTCGGTGTGTTAGAATGTGATGAAAATTATGAAAATGTGATTTTAGCTATAAGTGCATTATGTACGTGAAAACCTGAAAATGCCATATTGTGTGTTATTGTCTAGAAATGCATGCACATGGTATCTTTGTGAATTGAATCATGTATAAATGATGTGTTGAGTGCTAGAATGCCATGAAATAGCTTGTTATGCTAATTAGCAGCATTATGCCTATTTACATCATAAGGCGCAGTAGTGTGCATGTGAGTGTTCTTATTGATAAATTATGTTACATATGCATAAATGCAATATATTGCAATGTTTAAAATGGATTTATGACATGTGATGGATATATATGTGTGATACCTGCATGATGAAGCATGAAATGGCTATTTGTAGGCAAATACGGAAAATTTTCGTAACATGAATATTTGCATCGATACTTGTGACTTCTTGTAATGTATTGAGATGTTAAGTACCTCGATGCAATTACACCTTGGAAAATGGATCCTACGGGTGTAATAGACATCGATAGGCCTAAGCTAGCCAATTGTTCATGTGTAGGCTGTGTAATGGTGCATTGAGGCAAATGGTGATTTTTATGTTAATATAATAAAATGAAATGCGAAATTAGGTAAATTGACATGTCTAATGTTGCCTATATAGTTAAACAACATAGTTTAGATAGGTTGACCAGTCAACTAGGATTGTAGCGACTGCTAGCATACCTATGGGTATGAGACTTATGGGGCATTGATTTATATGCTGATAGGCATGAGAGCCTCGGGCCTAAGATTTACTTGCTCATACGCATGAGAGCCTTTGGGCCTAAGTTTACTTACCTTTTGTGGTATGAGAGCCTTCGGGCCTAAGTTTACTTAACTATGTGGTATGAGAGCCTTCAGGCCTAAGTTATACATCTATGGATGTAGAGAGCCTTC
Organism: Hura crepitans; assembly: GCA_948208565.1. Classification (NCBI taxonomy): domain Eukaryota; kingdom Viridiplantae; phylum Streptophyta; class Magnoliopsida; order Malpighiales; family Euphorbiaceae; genus Hura; species Hura crepitans. The sequence goes on along the minus strand of CANXYI011565519.1, from coordinate 6,738 downwards.
GAGCCTAAGTTATACATCTTCAAATGTGGAAAGCCTTTAGGCCTAAGTAATTCCATTATCCAGTCTTGTTTACTTGTCATATGGATATGGGTATTAGTTAAACGATTAAAATGGCTTCATAATGGCATAATAAAGTTTGCATGATAAATTGGCATTAATAAGTGACCTACAGACATAATTTGATTAAATGACTTATAATTGGTCTTAAGATGTAGGAATAAGTTTATTATCACTCGTATGACTCTTTATTGTTATTATATGTGTATAAACCTCAAAATACTAATATGGACACCTATGAGTTGTGTTATGGCACTTATGACCAAAAAATAGGTATGCCATTACTAGCTGCAATATATGAATTCAGTAAAACTTTTTACCATATCTTATGACCTATAAATGGTTAATTTATGATAATGGTGATCTTGGCATAAATGATGCTTAGGGAATAAAATTTTATGCATGTGATGCATTATGCCTAAATAACGGTAGTAAATTGATATTTTAATAATGCCTCGGTAAACATGCCAATAATTGCATTTTCTATGCTTAGAATGCGTATGTTAGCTTATAAGACACTAGATATACATGAATTTGATTCTAGAAAAAAAAATGACCCTTGTTGTATATAAGTCACTAAAATTAACATTTATATGGTGTTAAACCCAAAATGGTTTATGTTGGATATAACTTATGAAAAATGTATGTGGTGAATCTTTAAAACTCGATTTGGTTGTGAACATATTCAATATGCTATCATTAGCCATTTTACAAGTTAAATTGATTACACCACTAAGCAAAAGGCTTAGTGTATTACTTGTTTGCGATACGTAGGTAATAGGGCAACATATTAAAGCCAAAGCTTCTGAAAGTAGAAGACACAAAGATAACCCCTGCGTGGGTAATTTTGTAATCTTTTGGTAACAATAATGATGATGTAAATGTAATGTCTAAGTAGTCATGGTGCTTTTGTGATCTTAGAGGATTGGGTCTAATTTGCATTTTACAGTAAGGTTTTGTATTAAATAATTTAATTCTGGATTTTACTTTCTTGTTTTCTCGTATGTTGTGTATGATGATTGATGAATTGCATGTCAGAATGTTGATTGTGAGAGCCTGAGGCACATTGTGATATTGATGTGATTTAGAGGATCAAGATGACCCATAGGAGTTGGGGATGAATGTTGTGATGTGTAAAAGTGTTTTTAAATAGGTAAAAATATGGGAAAGTGTCCCAATAAAGCTGTTATGTTGCCAATTTTTTGACACGATAACTCCAATATTTACCTCAATTTGTGTGCCAAAATGGTTTTCAATGTTTTAATGCATTTCCAAGTCAAGAAAATGTTTTCTTATATTAAAGTTTTAAATTTTAAGTGAATTTAGATAACAGAACTTGATATCATTTTGTGTGTGCATGTCCTCCATTCGGATCCGATGTACGGATTAGGTAGAGGGTATGACAGAACACAAAGGTCTAGCATTGACTACAAAGGTCTAGTACATATCCTAAAGGTCTAATACATTGACTAAAAGGTATACTATGTTGACCTATAGGTAAAATACATTGGCTTATAGGCCTAAAATAAGCAATAAAGTGCCCTAGCAGTTGCTAGTCTCCCTAGTTAACCAGTTAGCCTATCTAGGCTAGGTTGTATACTTATATGGGCCATTACCATCTTTAATCTTGTTTCACCTTTTTAGAATAGCTTTTTAAGAGTTTTAAAAGTCTACTAGCCAACAAATGCCAAAAGGGGTGCAAAAGTTATTTTATTACATTATTGCAATCTATGCTATTTTTGTGATATCCCTTACCGGATCGGTTGTCGGATCGAAATAAAGAGCAACACATAAAACGTCATCCAAACTTACTTTCCTTAAAAACCAAAATAAATTAAAACCTTTCTAAAATCATTTGATTATTTATTAAACCTTGAAAATCTTGCTCAAAAAAATTTTGCCTTTTAGTATTAAAACAATTTTGGAAATCCTTATATCTAAAATTTGACAGCACAACGGCTATACCATGACACTATCCAAAAATGAATAGTAAACCTACAAGTTTAAAATAACAGTTTTACCATTCTCACATAATTGTGACTTCTTGTGAATTATTGAGATGTTGAGTACCTTGATGCCATTACACCTAGGAAAATGGATCCTACGAGTTTAATAAACACCAATAGGCCTAAGCTAGCTAATTGTACATATGTAGGCCATGCAATGGTGCATTGAGGCCAATGGTGATTTTTATGTTAATATAATAAAAAGAAATGTGAAATTAGGTAAATTGACATGTTTAATAATGCCTATATAGTTAGACAACCTAGTATGGATAGGTTGACCGGTCAATTAGGATTATAGTGGCTACTAGTATACCTATGGGTATGAGACCTATGGGTTATTGATTTACTTGCCAACAGGCATGAGAGCCTTCAAGCCTAAGATTTACTTATTGATACGTATGAGAGCCTTCTGGCTTAAGTTCACTTACCTTTATGGTATGAGAGCCTTTGCACCTATGTTTACTGACCAATGTGGTATGAGAGCCTTTAAGCCTAGGTTACACATCTATGGATATGGAGAGACTTTGAAACTAAGTTACGCATCTTTAGATGTGGAGAGCCTTTAGGCCTAAGTAATTATGTTATCCAGTCTTGTTTCATTGTCTTATGGATATGAGCAATAATTAAACGATTAAAATGGCTTAATAATGGCATAATTAAGTTTGTATGTTAATTAATAAGTGACCTACAAACATAATTTGATTAATTGACTTATAATTGGTCTTGAGATGCATTAAGAAGTTCATTATCATGCTTATGACTCTTTAAGGTGATTACATGTGTATAAACCACAAAATACTAATATGCATAACTATGAGGTGTGTTATGGCACTTATGACCAAAAAACAGGTATGTTATTACTAGTTGGAATATATGAGTTCAATATGACTTTTTACCATGTCTTATGACCTACAAATGGTTAATTTATGATAATGGTGATTTTATCTTAAATCATGCTTAGAGAATTAAATTTTATGCATATCCATTGTGCCTAAATAATGGTAATAAATTGATATTTTAATAATGCCTCGATAAACGTGCTAATAATTGCATTGTTTATGGTTGGAATGTGTATGCTAGCTTATAAGACCCTAAATATGCATGAATATGATTCTAGAACTAAAAATGACCCTTGTTACATATAAGTCACTGAAATTAACATTTATATGGTGTCCGAAATGGTTTATGTTGGATATAACTTATGAAAAATGCATGTGGTGAATCTTTAAAACTCGAATTAGTTGTGAACATATTCAAATTGCTATCATTTGCCATTTTACAAGTTCAAGTGATTACACTAGTAAGCAAAAGCTTAGCATATTGCTTGTTTGTCACGCATAGGTAATAGGGCAGCAGATTAGAGCTAAAGCTTTTGAAAAAAGAAGACACAAAGATAAACCCTATGTGGGTATTTTTGCAATATTTTGTAATAGTAATGATGATGTAAATGTAATGTCTAAGTAGTTATGGGGCTCTTGTGATCCCGAAGGAATTAGGTCTAATCTGTGTTTTGCAATGGGGTTTTGTATTAATTAATTTAACTATGGATTTTTTTTGTTTTCTTGCATGTTGCGTGTGATGGTTGATGAATTGCATGTTAGAATGTTAATTATGAGAGCTTGAGACTCATTGTGATATTGATGTGATTTAGAGGGTCAAGAGGACCCATGGGAGTTGGGGATGAATGTTCTGATGTATAGAAGTATTTTTAAATAGGTAAAAATTTGGAAAAGTGTCCTAGTATAGCTATTATGTTACCGAATTTTTGACATGATGGCCCTAATATTTACCTCGATTTGTTTGCCAAAATGGTTTTCAATGTTTTAATGCATTTTCAAGTCAAGAAAATGTTTTTTTATATTAAAGTTTAAAATTTTAAGTGATTTTGGATAATGAAACTTGATATCATTTTGCATGCGTGTGTCCTCCATTTGGATCTAGTGTATAAATCGATGGAGGGTGCAGTAGAACACAAAGGTCTAATATATTAGCTTGAAAGTCTGATGCATTGACCAGAAGGTCTACTATGTTGTCCTATAAGTAAAATACATTGGCTTGTAGGTCTAAAATAAGCAATAAAGTGCCTTAGTGGTTGCTAGTCTCCCTAGTTAACCAACTAGCCTATCCAGGCTAGGTTGTATACTTATATGGGCCATTACCATCTTTAATCATGTTTCACCTTTTTAGAATAGCTTTTTAAGAGTTTTAAAAGTCTTTTGGCCAACAAATGTTGAAAGGGGTACAAAAGTCATTTTATTATGTTATTACCATCTATGCCATATTTGTGATATCCCTTACTCATTCTGGTTGCCAGATTGAAATAAGGAGCAACACACAGAACGTCATCTAAACTTACTTTCCTTAAAAACCTAAATAAATTAAAACCCTTTTGAAATCATTTGATTATTTATTAACCCTTGAAAATCTTGCTCAAATAAATTTTTTTTTTTTCAGTTTTAAAACAGTTTTGGAAATCCTCATATCTAAAATTTGATACAATAATGGTTGTACCATGACACTATCCAAAAATAAATAATAAACCTACAAGTTTAAAATAACACTTTTACAAATCTCACATACATCACAACCACAAATTGGTCCTCCTGGCCATTTCAAATTGTTATCAACACAATCTCAATCATGTATAATAGGAAGAGATATAATACAAGCATTAAAAAGAAATTTAAACTTATTTTAAAGGTTACAAAACAATTTACAACTCCAAAATAAGCCCAATCCCTTATAAGATACATATGAGTCTCCCTTTATAAATAAATCACATAATATAGGAATAGAATAACAAAATAACAAATTTATTTTTCTCTCAACCAATAGTAGCTATCGAGGGTTGACTCTAATCTAGCTCTTTTACCTACACATCACAAATAAAATGATGTGCTAAGTGAATGCTTAGTGGTGAAATTGAAGTAAAATGTGTACACACTCTACAATCATGCATGAATAATAATATTAAAGGTAAACTATTAAAACTCACATAAGGTAATTATGAAACACAATAAGTGTAAGTATTTAAGCATATACGTTTACACATCATTCCAAGATATTTCATCAAGAATTAAAGGCATATATCCTTCCAACATCTTATCAGACATTGAAAATATACTATTGATACAATCAAGCTCATATCTCATCTTTACTGTCATCATACCTAGTTATTATACCCATATTTAAGAAAACATAAAAATCTATACTAGATAACGGGGACACATTGGACCACTAAGATCTTTAGCACCATATAGGCCTAGCCACATTAAACCCAAAGGAATACACCTTAAACCCAAAGGTCACGTATCGTTATAAGACCTAAAAGTCAACACATTATCATTAAAGGCCATATAAAGGTACAAAAGTACCCTAACAGTTACTATAACCCCTAATTTATTAGTCAACCTATCTAATATATGTTGTTTACTAGTATGGGTTGTTCACCATCATTTATTAGATTCACCTTATTAAAAATAGCTTAAAATTGATTTTAAAGAGAGTTTGGCTAACAAATGACCAAATGAGGAAAATATAATTTCTCATTTTTAGTTTTATGTTCCAAAGCATACATAAACATCATAGGCACATATTTCATAATGTAAACATATACTTCACTTAAGTCACAATAGCATAATTCAAGCCTTCATAACAAGGCATATGTAACATAGTCATTGATGTTATGGTCTCTTGACTAAAATCATAGTATAACATATCTTATAGTTTCAGCCATGTTAGCTTAACCATTATATATCACTTAGCTTTTCACATTCACAACATTATAGGTCTTATAACCATTCACATAAGTATCATTACACCTATATATGGCATAAAGGAGAATTAAACATTATCATTCACATTGAGATCCATTCGTCCTCTTTATGTTTTTAAGCATCAAAGAAGTTTCCCATTTAAATATCAAATAACTTGACCACATTCATTATCTACTTAACCTATTACACAATTCAACATTATTTCAAGCCAACACACTTATCTAGCATAATTTACAACTATAATATCAAAGGCACACACAAGTGGAACCATTTAGCCATACACTTATGTCCACACAAACATTCATTTGATTATCATACATGCATTATTCAATGCTCACATGGTCACTTATCACTATTCATAAGCACATGAACTTATAAACATGTATAATACACAAAACACACTCAAACATTCACTTTAATCCATTTAGCCATCATGCCCAAAACACATCCAACATTCATTTGCTCACTTTTAAGGCATTAATACATATGAATAAGGTCACATAACAACATTCATTTGCATCAAACATCATTAAATGGCATTTAGCTCAATTCCATACATATACAAACATACTTTAATGTTAAGGCATACGCAAAATGAACATAATTTACTTTGATTACACTTACATTAGAGTTAAAATACACCTAAAAGATGGATTCAAGCCTTCTCTTTGCCTTTATCTTTATGTCTCTCACTTTACTCTACAAACATAAATAGGCTCATTATGAAAAAATCTGTATAAATCAATCATGCATAAAAATAAAAACCAAGTTGATAAACATACTCTTGGGCACCTAATGAACATTGGAAAAATGTCAAAGCTCAAGAAAAATTACCTGAACAAAACTTAGTCACTATTCATCCTAACTTCTAACCATGAAAATCTTTTGATTTTTCTTAA
>CANXYI011565426.1:0-11560 GCA_948208565.1 Hura crepitans | reverse complement strand
CATGAAACTTTATGGGGTAATAAAAATATGAAATGGACTTAATTTATAAATTTAATAAAACTAATAAATTATTTCAAGCTATAATCTAATATGTTATAGGCTCAGATGGAATCAAGCTAGGAATAATTAAGGATGTGTCTGGATTGACCTAAAAATGCAACACCTTAAATGTCAAATATTACCCTAAGTCTATTGGTGAAAAAATTTTTCAATTCCGAGGTTATTTGCAAATTTTCTAAATTTTAGGGTTTTGCATGTAAAATGAGGTAATTGGTTAACTATCCTATCAATGCAATTTGGTCGTGAAATTTTATAAGCCCCTAAATGGGACCAATTAAGGATTTTTTTCAATTAAGCACAATGATTTTTCGAAGATCAAGTGATTTTTAAAAACACCCTAAAGTTTCTACCAAAATCAAGCTTTTTCGAGTTATTCGGCTTACATGTGGACCTCAGTTATGCCACTTTAGCCACTACAAAAGGGCGAAGGTGACACATGGATGGCCATTTGGCCATTTTAAGTCACTTTTCACAAAAAATTCTTCTTCTTCCTCCTTGCTGCAGCTAATGCCACTCTAGCCTAAAATCATCATTTTCATTATCTTTATCGAGCTTTTTCTTATGACCATTGCCATTAAAAATCATCTTAACAAATAGGGAATTAATTTGTGATTGTAATAGAGGCCATAAAACTTCTTATAGCTCAAGAAAATTCATTAAAGCTTAAGGTGTCAATAAAGAGGACCAAAAAGGGCAACTTCTTATGTGTAAGTGTTTCAGCTATTTTTATTTTATTTCCTAGGGGATTTGATGATTCTAAAAATAGCCACATGAATGGAATTTGATTTGGATAAGTGTGTAATTTTTGGTGAATTTTTGAAAAAGGAATGGTGTGTACGGAAATCAAAGTGTAAAAGGAGGATTTGGTGATTTTCTTTATGCTAGAAGGGTGGATTTCAGCTCTTTTGGTAGTAAGGTAAGTAAATATAATTCATTAAAAGCATGTGAGGTTAAATTGCCATGAATAATGCTTAAGAACTTTGTATGGAATTGGTAGATTAAGTGGTTTATGTGTGTAATTTGGACTAAGCGTATAACAAAGCTAATGGTGTGTGTATTAAATGTTTGGGATGATGTTGGGATGAAAAGAATGCATGGAAGGGTGAAATCCTCACTTGGTTTAGAGCTTTGTGTAGGTATTTGTTTATGTACATGGCTTGAAATGGTGTTATGGCATGTTAGTTAAGGTATATGGCATGTAATAAGTTTGGAATATATGTGTAGAAAAAAAGAATTAGGTGTTTGTATCTATGTCCTTTTTTTGGCTAAGAGTTTCCTTGATGTGGATGGTTTGTGAATCACATGTGTATATGGCCTATGGAAGGATTTTGGCTTGCCATTGTTGGCATTTGAGGTATAGGTGAAGAATGTAGTGAATTAAGACTTGTATATGTGTGTTGGTAGTATAGCCGAGGCATGTCCTAAGGTATATTAGACTAATTTGAATGACAAAAGCATAAATATGCATATAGTCATGTTTATGTGATGTCTAAGTAGGGATAAGTATGTTTAAATCTGATGGAAACTATGAAAAAGGCAAAATAGAACTTGTGGCCGAGAGCTTATAAGGTAAGGTTACTTGAAAATGAGGTATGGCTTAGTGGCATTTGTGTGTGCAATGATATGGCATTTGTGGAATTTAGTACATGACATGAATTAAGATGATATACATGGTTATGACAAGAAATGAATAACATATTAGACATGTTTAAAGTATGGAAAAATGGTTGAAGAATGAATTTAAAAGTGACTTAAAATGGCATATAAAAATGGCTCTAAAATGGGATTAAATTTAGGCATGAACTTGTATGTTAAAATGACGTATAATGTGTTGATTTTGTGTCTTGGCATGTAAGCCATTTGTATAGCAAATGGATGTCCTTATTTGATGTTGGCTTTAAGCCTATGCACTTATATAATTATTGGTGCAATTGGCACTGAAGAAGGACTTGAAATAACCCTATAATGGTTATCGTAAGTAAGTAAATTGACCTATAACAGTTCTGTAAAATGTAATTTTGGAACTATAATTAAAATAGCTATTTAACATGAATATAATTGAGCCAAAATAATGGGCTAGACTAGATTTAAAATGCATGTAATTATGCCTTCAAAATTTAGTCTAAAAGTGATAGAGAATTTTACTCGATTTTACCCGGTAGTGGTAAAAATGAAATGTAACTATTTAGGTCAAAAATTGATTTCTTAATAAAATTTTTATCTATCTATTTTTTACTTTAAAGTATTATAAAAAGATGATTAGTAAAGAAATAAAATTAAAAATGCTCTTAGATGGCCTATTAGTTAGACACCTACTGGAAGGATTAACTAGTCAACTTAGGGATTAGCAGCTGCTAGATTATCTGATTATCAAACTAAGCCGATATAGCAGTCGAGGTTCATCATTGAGCTAATGCACTAGTCTGTAGGGTAGACACTATTATTGCTAACACATTTCAATGTATAATGAATTAAGCCAGTGCTATGACACCCCTGACTAGATTCCTGATGAAACTCGATAGGCAGGGCACTTCCCAGAAGGTCATCCATCCTAGTATTGCTCTAAGAGAAAACTTCTTAAAACTTACAAGCTACTCTAGAATTCTGTTAGATATTACTTAGGTGTCCCATCTAATCCCTAAGCATGTTAATATATAGTTTGACAGACCTAGATAAAGCATATACAGACCCTTTATAGGTCATAGAAAATTGGGCAGCATAATGACTACCCAAATAACATAGCAAAAAAAATTTTCACCTGTTAAACACTTTAATAAGCCATAAATCATAACATCTCCTTCTAGACCCTTCTACTCCCCTAATTAAACATCAGTCAACACTAGACATCTATATCACATATCAACATTTAACCACACAAGGCCTCAAGCCCACAGTTATCAAGTTCACACACAGTTTAAACAAACACCATAATAGCTTATATACATCACTTATAGGTTATATGTACAAATATAGTAGCTTATAAGCGTGCTAACCCAAAACCTACAAGATACTACATGAGTGCCATTATTAAAAAGGAAAAAAATATCTTTCTTTACCACTCAACTATTGTATAGCTACATTGCACAATCACAAAGGCTGGCCTGCTTATCCTTGTTACTTATGCACGAAACATAGGCACATTGAGCATAGAACTCAGTAAGCAAATCCAAACCATTTAAAACATATATTAATATGCACATGCAATTAAAATTAACAGTCCAAGTGTAGTGTGTGAACCACATGCCACATGTTTGATGTTAAGAAGAATGTATGCCTTACTTTTTCCCAAAATTACTAAAATGCCACTATTATTGTTTTAATTTAATGTCTTTTTATAATTTATTCAATTACTCCACAAATTCACCCAACTGTATTATTTAAATTATTAAAAAGGCCCTACTAGGTAGACTACACTTATAGACATTGGAACAAGAAGGAACAAAAAAGATGTGCATTATCCCACTTTTAGGAACTTGACCACTGCACTAGCCACCATAGCTTGTAGGGATCAGTTCGTAAGAACCTCTCAAAGTGCAAAATACTGAGTAGCAGTGCATAGGGATCATTTTATAGACCTTCCAAGGTCACTTTACATATCAAAACAATTCCTATAGTGTTTACCTAGCAGACTAGTGCAATGGCCCCTCAGTGGACCTATGCTGCTGCATCGGCATAGTCTGAGATCTAATTAATAAAAAGAAGTGTCTGCCCTACAAACTAATGCAATGGCTTAATTATAAACCTCAATCGCTATACCGGCCTAGTATGATAATCAGATAGTCTAGCAGCTGCTAATCCCTAAGTTGATCGGTTAACTCGCCTAGTGGGTGTTGAGCTAATGGGCCATCTATCAACATTTTTAAGTTTATTTCTTTACTAAAATTTTTTTATAATATTGTGAAATGGAAAATAGACAGATAAAAATTTTATCAAATAGTAAATTTTTGACCTAGACAATTACATGTCATTTTTAACCCTGCCAAGTAAAATCGGGTAAAATTTTGTCACTTTTTCACTCAAATATGGAGGCATAATTACATGTATATTATTTCTAGTCTAGCATATTATTTTGACTAAAAAATTCTCTTGTTAAATAGCTTTTTAAATTATAGTTATAGAATCTTATTTTACAGAACATTTATAGGTCATTTTATGTATTTATGAAGGTGATTACATTGTTATTTTAAGTGGTTTTTTAGTGCCAATTGCACCAATAGTTTTTTCTATCCATAGGCCTAAAGCCAACATCAAAAGAAAGCATCCATATGCCATACAAATGGTTTACTCACCAAACTACAAAAACTTTACAATTTAGTTCACTTTTAGATACATTTCCATGCCAAAATTTATCCCTTTTTAAAGTCATTTTACATGCCATTCTAAGTAACTTTTAGATTCATTTTTCAATCCATTTCTCTTACTTTAAACATGTCCCATATGTTATACATTGCATGTCACATTAATCATGATATCAACCAAATCATGTCATGTACTAAATGCCATAAATGTCATGTCAATATACACATGCAAATACTATTAACCATACCTCATTTTCATGTCACCTTACCTCATAAAGCCCTCAGCCACAAGTCCATTTTCCTTAATCATGCTTTTATCCCATTTCAACACATTTATACATATTTAATCCTTACACAAACATGTCTAAAGACATCATTCATGCCTTTACCATGCAAATTAGACTAGCATAGAATATAACATGCTTCTGCCAAACTACAAACACACACACAAGCCTATTTTCACTAAGTTTATCACATAGACCTTGCATGCCATCTATAATAAGCCCAAAACCATGCCATGAACTATGTACACAACCTACACACTCACTCACACACCAAGCACACCTCTCAATAAAAACATCTTAAGTTCACTAAATACACCTAGAATTTAATCTTTAACCATGCCAAGAATATCAACTACTGTACCAAAACACCATTTCAAGCAATATAATCAAACACACATGCCTACACAAAGCTCTCGGCCAAGTGGGGAACTCACCCTTCCTTGCTTCTTTTTCATCAAAACATCATCCCAAACATCCATTTCACATACCATTGACTTAGTTATACACTTAACCTATGAAGCCACACACATAAACCGCTAAATCTATCACTTCAATACAAGGTTTCTATGTAATTCTCAACAATTCAACTTTCACATGCTTGGAATGGATTAGATGTACTTACTTTAATACCAAAGGAGTTGAAATCCACTCTTTTAGCTTAAAGAAAATCATAAAATCCTCCCTTTATGCTTTGACTTCCATGCATGGCATCTATGCTTAAAAAATTCACTAAAAATCACATACTCATCCAAGTCTAATTCCATTCATATGGCTCTTTTTAAAATCACCAAATCCCCTAGGAAAAAAAGTTCTAGAACACTTACAAATAAGACGTTCCCTTTTTAATCCTCTTTTGTTGACACTTTTAGCTTCTTTGATTTTTATTGAATTCTAGCCACTTCTATAGCCTCAAAAACCTTCATAAAATCAATTTTCCACATGATAAGATGATTTTTAGTGCCAATAGACTGAAGAAAAAATTTTAAAAAGATGATGAAAATGGAGGATTTGGGCAGGAGTGGCATTGACTACAATAAGAAGGAAGAAGAAGAATTTAGGTGGAAAGTGAGTGGGCTTCTCCAAGTGGCCATACATGTGTCACCTTGGCCCTTTTATAGTGGGTAAGGTCGCACGAGTGGCATGCACACACTACATGAAAAATCCAAAAAAGCTCAGTTTTTGTAAAAACTTTTTTGAATTTTTAAAAATCACTCAGACATCTAAAAATTATCATGTTTGTTTAAAAATCCTTGATTAGTCCCATTTAGGGGCTCATAAAATTTCACAGCCAAATTCAATAGCTGTGATAGTTAACCAATTGCCTCAATTTATGTCCAAAAACTTAAAATTTTGAAAATTTATCAAATGACCTCAGAATTATAAAAATTCTTTCACCAATAGACTCAAGGGAATTTTTAACCTTAAGGGTGTGGCATTTTTAGGTCTGTTCGGGCACATCCCAAGTCATTCCTAGCCGACTCCATCTGAGCCTATGACCCACTAGATTACAACATAAAATAATTTATTAATTCTCCTAAATCTTTAAATGAAGTCAATTTCATCATTTTATTACCCCTCAAAGTTTCATGACTGGTACCCTTACCTTGAGCCTGGTCTCAAGAACACTATTCATAGCTTAAAAGAACTGTTCATGAAACTAAGTTTCATATGCATTACATTTCTTCCCCTCTTAAGGAATTTCTTTAAAATTACTAGAGGAAAATAGGTGTGGATACTGCGATTCCATCTATTCCTCGCTCTCACATATTGTCTCTTCTGTGTTAAGGTGCTTCCACATCACTTTTACCAATGGTATGGTTTTGTTTCTCAATTCTCTAATTTCTTTGGCTAACACTTATACTAGTTCCTCTTCATATGTCAAATCTAGTTGTACTTGCACTTCCTCCATTAGTATGAGATGTGAAGGATTAGATCGATACGACATCAACATTAATATATGGAATACATCATGTATTGGCTGTAACTCTACTAGCAATGCTAGCCGATAAGCCACTAGTCCCACATGTTCTATAATCTCATATGGACTAATGACCTTCGAGCTTAATTTCCTTATCTTGCCAAATCTAAAGATCTTTTTCTATGGAGATACTTTACGAATATTATGTCACCAATTTCATACTTAATATCTCTTTTTTTCAACTCAACATATGACTTCTTTCCATCAGTGCCAAATTTTAACCTATCTCTTATAATTCTCACTTTCTCTTCTACATCCCTGACAAAATCTGGTCCCATAAGTTTACTTTAACTAGATTACCATTTGCCATATAATGCTTCATCTGGTGCCATACCTAAGCTTGTCTAATAGTTATTGTTATAGGCATACTTAGCTAGTGATATGTATTAATCCCAACTTTCTTTAAACTCAATCACATAATTGAGCAACATGTCTTCCAGTACTTATATCACTCTCTTTAACTGGTCGTTAGTTTATGGATAAAAAGTTATACTAAAGGCTAAACGAGTTCTCAAAGTATCTTGTAACTTCTTCCAAAATCTAGAAGTAAAATAAGGATCCCTATATGAAATTATGGCTACTAGTACTCTATATAATCTCATAATCTTATCTATATACAACTACACTAGCTTATCTAGTGAACAGTCCCTTCTTACTGGAATGAAATAAGTTGTCTTACTTAGTCTATCCACCATTACCCATATAACATTGCATTTACTTTTGATCATTGGCAATCCCATGACAAACTCTATGGTAATCTTCTCCCACTTATACTCTGGTATTGCTATGGGATGTAATAATCCAGATGGAACTTGATGTTTAGCTCTCACTTGCTAACATGTCAAACATTTAGCCATATAATCTACCACATCCTACTTTATTCCTGGCCACTAGTAGTATGGTTTCAAGTCTAAGTACATTTTTATAGTCCCTAAATGTATAGCATATAGAGCTTCATAAGCCATTTTCAATATTTGCTTCCTCAATTTATCAAACTTGGGTACACATAATCTGTCTTGATAATAGAGGCATTCATTATCCTTAAGTTCAAATCTAGTGGTTTTGTCCTCTTTAGCTTTACTTATTAGTTGTTAATATGCTTATCTCATTTCTGTACTTCTTTCACTTGCTACCTAAAATTAGGTTTCAGTTGCTACTCTACTAAGATAGCATCAACTAGAGTATATTCTACGTGAGCATTCATAGATTTCATAGCAGTAATAAACTTCTAACTCAAAGCATCTATGACTACATTTGTTTTTCCTAAATGGTAGTCAATCAGGTAGTCATAATCCTTTAACAAGTCCATCTAATGTTGTTGTCTTAGATTCAATTCTTTCTACATAGGAAGGTACTTCAATCTCTTGTGATTGGTGTAAATCTAACACATCTCACCATATAAATAATGTCTCCATACCTTCAAAGCAAACACTATTGGACCCAATTCCAAATCATGTGTTGGGTAGTTCCATTCATGCGACTTCAATTATCTCGAGGCATAAGCTATTGCCTTTCCCTCTTGCATTAGTATACACCTAAGAACATTGTGTGAAGCATAACCATATATTACAAAGTCTTTACCTTGCTAGGGCTATGTAAGAATAGGCACTTCAGTCAACATCACCTTAGGTTTATCAAAACTTACCTAGCACTAGTAATCCCAAATAAGTTTCACATCTTTTCTCAATAGTCTTATGAGTGGTGTGGTAAATCCTTCCACGAATCTCCTATAATATCCTACCAATCCTAGGAAACTATAGATCTCTATCATGTTCCTAGAAGGCTTTCACTCCATCACAACTATTACTTTACTTAAATCAACTCTAATTCTATCTGCTATTATAATATAGCCTAAAATGGCTACCTCTATCAACCAGAAGTCACACTTACTTAGCTTTATGTATAACTACTTCTCTCTTAATTCTGTAACATGATTTTCAAGTGCTGCTCATGTTCTTCCTGACTCTTTGAATACACTAGAATTTCATCAATAAATACCATAATAAACTGGTGTAAGAATGGCTTGATAATTCTATCCATAGGATCCATAAAAGCTATCAGGGCATTAGTGAGCCCAAATGGCATCACCAGGAACTCATAATACCCGTGTCTAGTTCTAAAAGTAGTTTTTAGAATTTTAGATTCCTTAATCCTTAACTGGAGATGACTCGATCTCAAATCAATCTTTAAGAACATACTAGCACCTCTGAACTGGTTAAACAAATCATCGATTCTAGGCAGTGGATACTTATTCTTAACTATCACCTTATTCAGTTGTCTATAATTGAAACATAATCAAAGCGATTCATCCTTTTTCTTCATAAATAACATAGGTACTCCCCAAGGAGAAACACACAGTCTAATAAAACCTTTTTTCTAATGGTTCTTACAATTGAACTTTTAGCTTTTTCAATTCTATAAGTGCCATTTAGTACGGTATAATATACATTAGAGCAATGTCGAGATACACCTCAATCTCAAACTCAACTTCAGGGTTGGTGAAAATCTTGAAAGTTCATCAGGAAAGACATTAGAAAAGTCTGATACCATATGTATTTGATTAATATTTGGAGCATGATCATTGGTATCAATGACATAAGTAAGATAAGCTTAACATCCCTTTCGGATGAGTCGCCTCATCATTACAACTAAAATTAGATTAGGCAAAGAATTTATCTCACCATAAACTATCACATCATTTCTCACAGCTATCCGAAGGGTGCTTCTTTTATTCAAAATCAACCACTGCTCGATGTTCAGACAACTAGTCCACACCCAAAATAACATCAAACATATTAAATGGAAGTTCAATAATGTCAGCTAAAAACACTATATCTTGGATCATCAGAGGACTTCACTTATACACTCAGTTCACTGTCACACTCTGTTCGATCAGATTGCTGACTAAAAAGTCAACACCTATCTATTTTGACTCTAATCCCCTATCTAATGCTTATGCAATACATATAAATAAATGTGTAGATTTGGATCTATCAATACCATTATAGGAATATCAAGTAGATAGAATGTACCGATAATCACATCCGATGCCTTAACATCCTCAGAAGTTTGAATTACATACTAACGACCTGGAGCTCATGTCTCAATTTTAGTCCTCTAACTTAGTTATCCTTATCATTCTTATCATCTCTCTAGTCTCTGCCAGTGGGTAATGATGAAGCTTAATGTAATACTTGTAAGTTAGGGCTCTATGAATAGTACCTCTAAGGTTTAAGAAGTGTGCTTTGAGTGTCAGTCACCTTCACAAGGCTTCAAGTGAGGTACACTGGTCATGAAACTTTGAAGGGCTTAAAAATGATTAAAATGGCTTATTTAAAGATTTAGTAGAACTAATAAATTATTTTAAGCAGTAATCTAGTAGACCATTGGCTATGATGGTTTTGGGTCAGTAATGACCAAGGATATGCCAGGATAGAAATGAAAATATCATACCTTAAGGTTAAAAATTCCCATAAGTCCATTGGTGAAGGAATTTTTTAATTTTAAGGTCATTTTCAACTTTTTCTTAATTTTAAGTTTCACATGTAAATCGAAGTAGTTGGTTAACCATCCTATCGAGGGAATTTAGCCATGAAATTGTAGAAGCATTTAAATGTGACCAATTAATGATTTTTAAAACAAACACAATAGGTTTTAGAGGTTTGAGGATTTTTAAAAATTCCCTAAAATTTATGCCAAAATTGAGCAATTTTGGGAAGTTTAGGTGACATGTTTCTCCACCAATGCCACCCCAACCACTATAAAAAGCCTTAAGTTGCCACCTAGAAGACCACTTGGCATTTCTATCCCACCACCCACCCATTTCTCCCTTTCTTTTTCCTTTCTCTCCTGATGCCTTTTTCTTTTTCTTTCCACCATTTTCATGGATTTTCAAGCCTAAAATAGCCACCAATTACCATTAAAAATTCCTTTAATGTGTTGCAAATTAATCTTTAAAGGGATTTGAGGCCATAAAAACCCATAGAACTCAAGAAAATTCAAGAGGTGCACAAGTGTACATAAAGGGTGCTTAGAAACCAACTTTGAGTGTGTAAGTGTTTTCTCCCTTTTTAATTTATTTCTTATAAGATTTTACAATTTTAAGAATTCTTATAGTCTTAGAATTTCATTTAGGGACTTATAGATTTTTCTATGAATTTTCTAAGGGGAGGAGGCGTGTATAGAAGTAAAAAGAGAAGTGAAGGACAACAAGGCCATTCACAAGCTTAAAGTGTAGGATGAGCCTTTCTTGTTATGAAGGTAAGTGAATTTAATGGATTAAAGGCATGTTTTATAGAATTTATATACAAAGCATGGAGAAATGTTATATAGAATTTGGGGTTAAGATGGATTGAGTATGTAAAATAAGGTAGTATGCTTATATTAATAATAATTTCATGCCTCATGAATGAATTATTTGGTGAATTGGTGAAGGAAATGAAGAATATATTAAGGCCTCATTTTAGCTGAGAGGTTAGTGTGTGTGTGTAGTGTGTGTATGCTTTGAGTTAGATATAAATGTGATGGCCTTTGGTATGTGTGACATGGAAAGTTATGCTTTACGTATGTATGGTAAGAAAGGAGAGACTTTGGTGATATTCTTAGTGAGTGGCCGAGAGGTTCCTTAAAGTGCCTTGGGTGGTAAGGCATATGAATTTCATGGCAACTTATGGTATTTAATGGGGAATGGCATGTTAAGGATAGTACGATATATATATATGTGTGTGTGTGTGTGTGTGTGTGTGTGTGTGTGTGTGTGTGTGCGTGTGATGAACTTGGTGGAAAATGTATGTATGTGTGATTTCTTGGTATGGCCGAGGCATATATAAGGTATTCCATGGCTTAATTTGCATGAAATATTCATAGTATGTGTGTATGTGTGCTTAAATGATGTTAGTGTATGTGTATATGTGGTTGAATGTGGAGATAAGCATGTATGT
>CANXYI011565386.1:0-10663 GCA_948208565.1 Hura crepitans | reverse complement strand
TCTTGCTTGATGAAGTAACTTTGGAGTGACTTGCCCTGCTTTCATTTACTATCCTTGCTTGGATTGTAACCCAACCCTTTGTTGTCCTTCTGGGTGTGTGGCTAAAGCCACTCGGTGATACCTTGCAAGTTCTTTCCTAGACCTACTCCTGGGAAGAAATCTATTCACTTTATCATTTTAGACACAATCGGACCCATGTAATCTTCATAAATCCCTGTAACGTTAAACCTATTGAAAGGCTGGTTGGCTATAGCTAAAGTGGACACAACATGATCAACCTTAGCCTTTATAGTAATAATGTTGCCTTCATATGGGAACTTAATCATCTAATGAAGAGTCGAGGAAACTCCCCCTAGTTTATGGAACCAGGGTCTTCCCAATGAGATAAAAAATGTAGCTGGTATTCCAATGACTGTGAATTCGACCTCATTTATGATTAGTCCAGCCTGAACCTTAACCATGAAGGACCCTTCTACTTGTCTCTTACTATCATCATATGCCTTTACAGTAATACTAGAAGGTAATAGATCTTCCTTCTTGATCCCCAAACCGGCTAGAATTTTCACGAGATAAACATAAAGGGAAAAACTATCGTCTACCATGGCATATCCCATTTTTTTCCCATTTATCTCAACCTTGATAAAAAGAGGCCGATTATTCACCTTCTTTCCAGAGGTAGATTCGTATATGAAAATGTGATAAGGCCTGTGTTGCCTATTTTCATTACTTCTATTAATTCATTAGGTGTGGTGGTTGTAGACACTGTGACTTGACCCAAGGCTTCGACCACATTTAGCCTATAGTCTTTGGAAGACATTAACAAATCCTAAATACTGACATTAGCCTGAGTTTTCTTAAGCTGTTTCAATACCTCATTATGCTGGTCCATTCCAGGATTGGGTTCCTTTTTTAGTAGGATCCGACCATTCTTTTCTACTCTCTCCACCATTTCTCCCTCAACCCATATTTGCTCTCTCTTACCCTCTTTGAAATCCTCATTAGAGGATTCATCCTAGAAACTCTTGCTCTCCCCTGCCTCACGATCACTCTCACTATCGCAAAAGCCAGTCATTAGGATGGATTCACTCACCTTTACTACCACTGCTATGTCTAGGTCAGACCCATAATTTTCTTTCAAGAAATAGTCTTCGGGTAATCCAAACTTAAGGAGGCATGAATTATGGTGTTTCGACAATAGGTTTGATGAGGTTTTAGGATAATGGATCTATTTTGAATTTATGAGGTCCTGAATAGCCTTTCTGAGGACCTTGCAGTTGTTACTAAGGTGTCCTATCCTTTGATGATAAGCACAGTACTGGTCATGCCTATGAATCAGAGGAAGTGTTTCAGTAAATGGCTGATGAGGTAGTGGTTGTAATTTCCCTTCTTTATTGAGCTTTTTCATGCACCATGAGAGAGACTTACCCAAGTTTGAGTACCTACGACCCTAAACTGCATGTACTTCGATAGTTTTAGTGGCATTACTAGCATTGCTACTTGAAAATGTAGGGTTATTATTGGGTCTCTTGTAACCCTTATTTTGATACCTGGCTTTTAGGTCAATAGCAATATCTTTCAGTTGCTCCTAAGTGGTAATACCTTTGGTGGTAAGCCTATTGTTCATATAGTTGTTAACATTCTTAATGAACAATTTGATCTTATCTATGTCCTCAGGCTTATTTTGCATCTTCAAAATCTTCTCCCTCCACCTCTAGAGATAGTAAAAAAAAACTCTCATTAGGCCTTTGCTTTATCAATCCTAGATCTGTCAAAATAATCTCAGTACTAGAGGTATTAGCATACTGCTTATTGAATGCCCTTGCTAGTTTAATCTAGTCTTCCTTGACTCTCCTTTCTTAGTAGTGATACCAATCCAGAGGTTGTCCTATGAGAGACATACTGAATAAGTCCACAATCTACCCTTCTATGAGATGGGTGGCTCTCATGGCTATTGCATACTTCTTTAGGTGGGTGTGAGGGTTCGTGGTTCTATCAAACTTGCTCAGGTCAGGCATTTTGAACTTGTGGGGCATAGAGTGATCGGGCCTCAGACTGATATCATCCAGGTCAATGTCCTTGGCCCCAGTCACCAGTCAGGACATAGCTTCCATCTTCTCATTTAGCTTTTTCCATTGATAATTCTCAAGCACTTTAGGAGGGGGTACCCTATTGTAGGATTTCACTTCCTATGGTATCTCAGCATCAGATAATTGATCATCCTTAGGTTCACCCCGCTATTTCATTTCCCTTATTGGTTCTAGAAGTTTGCCCTACCTTTGGAGCATTCTGCATGTGGGATGGGGCATTGGTCATTAGTGATGTCATCCTCCTTTTCATCTCAGCCATGGCCTCTATGAACATAGCCTTAGTCACATATTCATCAAAAGATATGTTTCCTTTTTTAGGTTGGATAAGTACTTCTGTGTTAACTCTAATGCGGCGCTTACCAAGTTTCTTCCATTAAGCAGTGAGTGATGGATCAATCATGGCTATATAAAAGAAAAGGTTAGGCATGATGCATGATGTACAAATGCATGTCCATGATGTGCCAGAGGATAAACACAAGCAATAGTCATTCTTCCTAGGTAGGCTTACCTAAGCATCATCGGGGGAAGCATAGGTTCGAACATGGGCTTAGTTAGGCCTAATAGCCTCTCATATTTAAGATGCAATTGAAAATGGTAACCTTAAGACATTTATGTCTTATTTGATGTGAAATTAAGGTGGGCCCATCCTAGACAAAAGGCACAATGGGTTGGCCCCCACTTTAAATAAGATTAAATGTAATGGGCTTATATAGCAATCATAAATGCAATTGCACACACTTAGGGTCATACAGCCTAAGGGAAGTTACTAAGCTTGACTATATGGGCTCATGGTTTTTGTCAGAAGGCTTATCAGTTCCCACAAGCAGAGGTCCCCCCTAACGAGTCTTTCTAATTAAGGTTAACAATGAGCGATTAGTTCACCTTTTGATAGACTAGAAGGCATGAGGCTTATATGTGATGGATATGCTAGCACTTCTTCATTCTTGAATGAAAAATGGAATCATGGTTCACAACACCATCCAGGGTAAAAAGGGACACATTTTATATAGTGATGTAATGCATGGGATTGATAAAAATTAGAATATTTGGATGGCATATTATTTAGGCACTTTCATATTAAAATTTCTCAGTCCCCAGCAGAGTCGCCACTGTAGAGATTATGTATTTTTACCGGGGACGAGAGTGGTTAGTGGAGTTACCACCAGGCCTCTACACCAAGACCTCTGATCTTTTATACCATAAAGGTTTGAAATTTTAGATCTTATTTATACCCCTATAATATGCCTTCTTTGTATATTATAACATTTATCAATCCTTTATCAAGCAAGTATGCATTATATTTAAAGTAGTTGTGTCACCTTTCTATGCATAAGAAGTAAGTTATAGTATTTAAAAGAAATAGTACAAGTACATTGTATATCCAGAATTTGAGTCATTGATTAATTGTTATTTGACCTAACAATTACCCATAATTCCATAAGAATTGACAGTAATTGCCCAACTCCCATCTCTAGGAGATTGGCCTTTATTAAAATACATTTTTCATGTGACTTTTGATTAAGAAAATATAAATCCATTTTGTTTGAAAACACCAATTAATTATGTATAAAATTATTTGATGTGAAAGTTAAGTTTTAAAGTGTAAAACAAGTTATTTACTAGCTATTACAACCTAAAAAGAAGCAAAGAAGTGCAAATAGTACATAGCCAAAGGGATAAGCTAAAGTCCTAAAACTAGCTCGCTTCAGCATCATTAGGTCCTTATGGACATAGGGGGTAATGGTGCTTAGTCTGTACGGACCATCTCCAAGGAAAGATTAAGTTTGTCTCATACTTCTCCTCCAATGCAAAATCCAATCAACAAGTCAGAAAACATTAAAGTCAAATAAGTTAGATTTGAGCTATTAACATGTGAATGAACATCAAAATTGTAAACATATTCAATATAGATTTACTATTGATTATGAATCACAACAATAAGACGTATCGAGGGATTATAATGCAAATTGCCATTTATAGGTCCATGCGAATGTGTAACCCTCGTGACAGGGAGTCCGTGAGAACTACTAAACCTAACTAACATACATGTAATAAAGCCATGCAGACTAACATAAATACTTGACTTCAGAGACATTAAGTTTGTGCAGACCTAATTTTTTATAAGATCAGATTTATACAATACAATTAACTTTTCATAGCATTCCTAATGCTACTTACAGCATCAAATTCATTATTTACATGTCTAATGTCATTAGCCTACTCATCATCAATGAGATTTAGGATAACAAGGTATCACCTCATAAATTGATCATCTCAGAGATCATTGGTCTACAAAAGATGTCGAAAACTCATTCATAGACCTCAGATATTACTTATATGAAAAAGTTTCTTTGAGCACAAGTACAAAAGCCCTTTGATGTAAGAAAGAATGGTTGACTTCTTCCTTATGACAAGCCTTACCAAGCTTCAATACCTTCTACTGTTGGGATTGTTACAATTATTGTTTCTTAGTATATGTTTTCCAAACCCCTCTCTCCCTCTCAAGGGAAGTCTTTTATACTCCTTTTTTAGGGTTTTTTTTATATCCTTTTATCAAGAGGAAGTCCTTCTCCTATAAGGATTCTGACTCCCAGACTAAATAGGCAATGTTTAGACTTAGAGTTTGTTTCCTGATGGCAAGTCTATGTGGACTTATCCTTAATGGTCCATGTGGACTAACACTTCTGATGTGATGGTTTGTGGTCTTCCTGGTCTGGGTTCTGACCTACTTCTATGGTTAGTCTGCATGGACATAGATAGTAAGTCCGTGCAGACTTATGTCTTGAAGGCTTTTTTGTGTTATGCTTAAGAGCCATCTCTAGTTATCATCATTGGTCAGAGTGAGGCATCTATAGGCACTCATGTATTGGAATTACATAAATTATCTTAATTGTGACACTCTACTTTACATAATAGTGTAAATAGGTATGCTTCTTGAGTAAACCTAAGCACATAGATGACAATAGCTACATTAATGTGACATGGATGTGTAGATTATAACTTATTAAATATAATATGCTTATGATATGAACTTAGAATATGTTCATCATAGGACTATTGCAACTGTAATTAATAAATGATGATATTGGAGGATTAGATGGATCCAGTGTGAGGAGTTGTGATAATTGATGTTATAAATGTGTTATTTGCATAAGCTTATTTGGCATATGACACTGTATAGCCATTATGTTGCCAAATTCTTCTCTCGACAAATGTATATTGATTTTAGTGTACAAGCACAACTGGTACATGATGATACACACATAGTGCTAGGATGCTTATGATTTACATATACATAATAGAGTTTTAAGAAGATATTGGGAATGCTAAGTAAAATTGGTTAACATGTTATCACTTATTCAAGCTTCCAACAGTTAGGGTAGGAGGTGTTGCAATATGTTGTCTTTCATTTAGATCTGGCTAATGGCTCAAGTGAGGGGTGCCACAAAATTAGGATAAAATTTTCAAATTATTTCTTATAATATTTCAACCCAAAATTATTTTTGATTTTTTCTTTAAGGATTGAAAAATAATTCTAAAGCTAATCAATAAAATTGGATTTTATTTGATAATTAAAATAATTGTTCAAAATTAATTTTGGTTATTAATAGCTCTTATAAAACTGATTATGGTTTTTGTTTATGTTGTCAAATTTTGATTTTTCTTCCTTTAAATTCTAGACCTA
The DNA here is from genome assembly GCA_948208565.1 of Hura crepitans. Lineage (NCBI taxonomy): Eukaryota > Viridiplantae > Streptophyta > Magnoliopsida > Malpighiales > Euphorbiaceae > Hura > Hura crepitans. The sequence continues at coordinate 4,891 of CANXYI011565386.1, read as the reverse complement.
TTTTTTCATAATTATTAGAAAATCATGAAGTTAATTTGAATATTTTCAATGCCTAAAATTGATTGCATATAAATTGGATTTATGGTTTTGTAATAGTTTATATGAACATGTATCGTATTTGTTATCAGTAGTGATTAACTAATTAATTTTGAACTGGTCAATTAGATTGATTAATTTTGATTAATTTTGTTTGTCATTATATGTAATATTATATGTTCTTGCTTGCTAGAATAGGTCTAAAATCATTTGGAACAATTATTTTACAAAGCAATGCAAATTGATTTATCGGTAATGCTAAAAAATGGATTTTTGGTATAATGCAAATCAAATATTCAAATTAAATAATTCCAAGATTTTGTTGGAATTTTAAACTAGAATTGACATAAATTTAATTAATTTATTGGATTAAATAATTAAATTTGCAAAATAATTATTGGTAAGACTAATAGTTAGAAGAAAATCAACATATACAAGCATATATAACTCGAGAATCCCAAAAATAAAAATTTTCAATTGGATTGAAAATTTTTCCTTCTTAGAAATGGTTTCTAAAATGGAAATGATGTTTAAACATGGAATTAATTTAATTAATTGTGCTATTGAGATTGATTTCCATATTTAAAATTTTACAAAGCTAAATATGCATGGCATTTTAATTTCATAAGAGTTGTAAAATAAACTACATTCAACCAAGTGGGATTCAAAAATTGCAAGTTAATTATATGCATTAAAAAAGCATGTTAAGGGTGTATGTGTGGCATGATAACTAGTTATGGATAAAGACTAATGTGATTAATTTACATTGCATGAATTTTTTCTTTAGTTAAATTAGGCTTACGTGTCCTTGCCTTTTTTCTCATTTTTATTTGTATTTCCCTTCTCATCCAATTCCAATCACATGTAATGTGAGATCTTTTAAATTATTCATTATGTAATTTGATTACATATAATTAGAATAGGAAGAAACAAATGTAAAGAGCAAACATGGAGAAGAAATTCTACCAAGAAAGACTAAGAAGAAATGGTTAGAAAAGTTCCTTTTATTTCTTTTTAGGTTTGTAATTTATGCATAACTACCTAGGGTTTTAACCAAATTGGTTTCCTTTGGCTCAAGGAAATCAATTTAGTAAAAGTCCATAACTAGATCTTATATTTAATGAGATTAAATAGCATGTGTATGATTTAATGAGATTAAATATATATGTGCTTGTCAATAGGCAAAATCTTTTTGCATGAGTGTGCCAATGTATGCAACCATGATAAGGCTAAAGTGGAAAAAATCCATCAAACTAAATATTAACAACTGCAAGCCTTATGGTAGTATAATTTTGACTAGAGTTCTTCTTATTGTTAGGTTTTTTGGCAAACCCAAGCCACGCTACATAGAAAATGTTATAGCTATAATAATAGGTCTACCTTAGACATTTTATTAGCTTATTGAGTAAACCTAAGGTTAATTATTTTGGAGGCAAATTTAAAAGATACACATGCACTAAGACTTAGTGATCTAATGATTAGTAGTTGCATATAATGCACTTGGCATGAGATGCCTACCATTTTTGTTATGGGTTTAGCTTAATAAGAGATGGATACTATCACACTAGCAAAACCATTAAGTTTTCTAGGATTAATGTGAGAGCTATTAATTCATAAAAAAATAGTGGGAGCATTCATGGATTTTATAAAAGACCTTATAAAATGAATTTATGTGCACAATCATACTTTAACATGTTTTAATCTTTACATGTCTGTTGTTTTTACTACATCATAAGTACATCCAACTTGAATTTATACCCAATTCTTAATGCCAATATTGATTAAAATGACTTTAAAATCTAAGAATAGTTCTTAGAAGTGAGAGGACATATATGTGTTGGACACACATATTCCACAACTTTTAATTGATGAAAATTCCAACTATTTTTGGAAGCATTTTCAAAAGTACTTAGGGATAAACATATGATTGCCTCTTTATCTCCTAAGCTTCAGATAGAGAATGGACATGTGATGTTTAAATCATAAAATATCATCATATGAAGTAAAAGATATGTGATATCTAAAACATTATTTCATTTGAAGATAATCAAGGACATTTTAAGAGTTGAAAGTGTTAAGCTTTAATTCCATAATTTTATTATTTATTAGAATTAAGTGTTAATTTTATAATCACAAAAGCATCGTATATCTAATGAAGACTTTTTCTGTTGAGAACATAAATAATAGTCTAATTAGTTAAAAGCCCATGAAAGTTGAAAAGGACTAGTCTTAGAAGTAGAATTGGAAAGTTTACCTTATGTCTCAAATGCAAAGGGAGTATGCGATGCTTTACCATTAAGTATTACTATTATTGAGATTATACAAGTACTACTTTCACATAAGGGTATTGGATACTAGTTGTGTGAAATAAAGTGCTGCAAAAGGATGAACAAAGGTGATGTAGACCTACGAGTGACGAATGAAGTAAGAGTTGTGCATTAGCTATAGGAGCATATAATTTGTATTTGCCTTTTGGACTTGTATTACAACTTAATAATTGTTATTTCATTCCCTTCTTGAATAAGAATATTATTTCTTTATCTAACAAGATTTTGATATTTCCATTAATAAGAGTAAAGGTTATTTTATTTATAAAGACATTATTTTATATTATTTTGAATTAAATGTTAATGGAATTTATGTTCTTAATAATCAAAAGGAACTCTACAATATTAATACCAAGCGATAAAAGGTGAATAACCTAAATCATTTTTCTTATATTGCTGTCATTTAGGTCATATAAATGAGAAATACATGTCTAAGTTCAACAAGACTAGTCACTTAGGTTCATTTGATTATGAATCAATTGAAACATGTGCATTCCATTTATTTGGAAAAATGATAAAGACAGCTTTTAATGGAAAAGGTGAAAGTGCTAGTGGACTTTTAGACCTTACGTATATAATTGTATAGGGACCTATAATCACACATACAACAGGTGGGTTTCTCTACTTCATTACATTTATCGATCTCTAGATATGGGTATATGTACTTGATGAATTACAAATCTAAAACCTTTAAAAAGTTCAAAGATTTTAGAATTGAAGTTGAGAAATAGCTTTGTAAAAGTGTTAACACACTTCAATTATATCGGGGTAAAGAGTACTTATGTCATGAAATTAAGAGTTATCTAAGAGATAATGGTATATTATCTTAGTTGACTCCTTTAAATACACCAAAGAATAATGGTGCTTTTGAAATGAGAAATCAAACCTTGTTGGATATGGTTCAATCCATAATAAGTTATACAGACTTGCCTAAATCATTATAGGCTATACTTTTAAACATAGTTTCATCAAAATCAATTGATGTTACCCTATAAGAGATATGGTCTAATAAGAAACCAATTCTTTCACTTTTGAAAGTTTGTGGTTACCTTTCCTATTTAAAAAGAATTATGTTAGATAAGATTGATGCTAAATCTAACAAGTGCTTAATTGTGGGATGTCTAAAGGAGTCACTTAGATATAATTTCTATAATGCATTAGAATAAAAGGTGTTTTGTTTCAAAGCATGCTATCTTCATAAAGAAAGAGTTTATCTCAAGAGAAGATATTAGGAGTAGAATTAAACTTCATGAATTTTGTGATCCATAAATAGAAATAAATTAATCGATTAATCTTAAGCCTATTACATATAGTGATGATATAATAGTAGAACCTACAGAGCATAAGTTCCTAGATGTTCTACTAGGGTTCATACTACTCCTAAGAGTTATGGATTTCTCATAAATGAGAATACTAATGTTAACATAGTAGAATAGGATGAGCCTTTAACCTATGAAAATGTTCTGAAGAGTTCATAATCCAAATTATGGTTAAAAGCCATGCGATTCCATTTATAACAACCAAGTATATACTTTGGTTAATGCAATTAAAGAGAATAAAACCCATTGGTTTCAATTAATTCTTTAAGAGGAAGACATACATGGAAGGTAAGGTTGTTACCCATAAAGTAAGTTTGGTTGCAAAAGGTCATCATTGAAGGCAAGAAGTTAACTTTCATAAAACCTTTTACTAGCAGCCTTGATTAAATCCATTAGGATTCTTCTTGCTATTGCCACTCATTATGATTATAAGATATGGAAAATAGATGTGAAAATAACTTTCTTTAGTGGAAACCTATTAGAGGAGGTGTAAATGACACAACCTAAGGGATTCACAGCCATTGATAGCTAGAAGATATACAAGCTTTTAAAGTCTATTTATGGACTGAAGCAAGCATCTAGGATCTAGAAAATCAAATTTGATGAAATCATCAATTAGTTTGTTTTCTCACAAAACACAAATAAACCATGTTTTTATAAAAAGATTATTGGGAATGCAGTCATTTTCCTAGTATTTTATGTGCATGACATATTAATCATAGGAAATGGTGTCTCAATCCTTTGGTAAGTCAAGATTTGGCTATCAAATAGATTCTCCATGAATTACCTTGGTGAACCAACCTATATACAAGGGATATGATTTATAGAGATAAATCTAAAAGGTTGCTTAGTCTTTTATAGTCTACATACATAGATAACAAGCTAAAGAGGTTTAACATGATGAAAGAGATTTTCAAATAAGTGGGTATACAGATGCTAACTTTCATTCTAACAAGTATGATTGCAAACACCAAATAGGTTATATTTTCTTATTTTTAAGAGATGCAGTTAGTTGGAAGAGTTCTAAATAGGATACAACTGTAGACTTAAAAACTAAGATAAAGTATGTTGCAATTTTCAATGTAGCTAAGGAAGTACTATGGAATAAGAAGTTCATCACCAAACTATAAGTGGTACCAACCATTATTATTTTAATATCTTTGTATTGTGACAATAATGGGGCTATTATATAGGCCAAAGAACCACAAT
>CANXYI011565366.1:0-14533 GCA_948208565.1 Hura crepitans | reverse complement strand
GAAACCAAATTTACATGGTCTTTAAATGAAATATTCATGCATAATCTTCTTAAGCATACAGTTGAGTTGTTTAATGGGCCAAACGATTTTAGTTCATAATAAGCCCCTAAATTCACTTAATAAACTTAATTAGGGTTTGTTCTAATGATCTAAATTAGCTTATTGGGTAGGCCGACTCATCTGTTAATTCAAATCACACATAACATGCCTAATTTAGCTCGTTAAGCAATTTTAGTTCTTTCAATTAATCAAATTAATTCGTACCCAATTTAAAATTCACTTAAATACTAATATGCATATTAAATTACTGAATTAATATGTTTAAATATCTAAAACATCAAATTAAAATGGCAAAAATAAAAAATTACCATAAGCAAAACATGAACACAAAATTTCAATTCATCATGATAAACCAAATTTAGATGTGCACAATTTTTTTGTTCACTTTAATTTTTATTTTACAAATATAAGCTTAAAAATTATTTAAATTTAGAATCATATTATGACATAAATAAATTATACAAGATTAAAACTAAAGGAAAAAGGCTCCCTTCAGCGCATAAAAAGCTTTATATGCACATAAATGTGCATAATTCAATGAATTATCAATTTTTAGTTTTCAATCAACATTTAGTTAATTTGAATAAACATTATAACATATATGCATGTTATAATAATTAGATATTATCATCTTAAACATGGTATACATGAAAATTATTCAATAATTATTCAATTAGATTCATCATAGTCAAACTGAACACCTAATTCATGGCTAAACCAAGGCTCTAAAACCACAGTTGGTTCAAAATCTATAGGTTAATGCATCACTTCCATGGTGGAATAACTTTTAAAAACATAATAATAATTTAATCTAAGCCACAAATTGTATTCTCACCATTTTAAATATGATTAATTGATTTTTACCACACTGGGTTATAGCAAACCACAGTGTCTAAGATAGAACACCTCTATAAGTAATCCACATCAGAGGAGGCAATAAGAACCAACCTAGAGTTAGGGTTACAGTTGCCAAAAATTCTTCTTGGACTAGTTGAAGAATTTCAACTAGCACACTAAGAGGAAGAGAAAAAACCATTTCTATTTAGAAGCTATAATTTTCTTGTGCAAACTCTTTTAAATCATAATTATTAATCTCTATTAATAATCTACTAATCATGTACAAAGTCATGAGCAAGCTCTAGTTAAGTATCATGACCACCCAAGTGATAAAAAAGTGAGTGGTTCACTATAACCCTTCCATAGATAGATACTGTGTAGTAAGTCCTTTCACTATGCTTCATTTCTTTTAATTTTAGAGTATGGATATATGTTAACTCTTTAAAACCTAAATATGTTTTGTTTGATACTATTTATTCTTTATTCCAAAAATTCCCCCTGTAAATCTCATTTACCTTGGCACTTAACTCTAGCTAGAGATTTCTAAACAAAGTATTTTTTCAGTAAAATGATCTTCCTTTCATAAAATTTAGGATAGTGAATCCTTATAAATCACTTAACTACCTTTAAGTAGTTCATGATGTACCCAATCTCTAAGCTATGTATACCACTTGAAAGGAGTAAAAGTAATAAATACACCAATCATTACTTAGGATACCATGGTTATCTTAAGTTTAAGGATAATTTAGACTATTGCTATTTAAAGATTTATTTCACTAATATAGATTTATTATCCATGTGAAAATTCTTTGAGTAGGTCTCTAATATACTTATCCTTTCTAACAAGTATCCGCATGTTAACTTTGATCTTCTTTATGATAACAAATTATGAAAACCACTACTTGAACTCTTCAAGAAGAATAGCATGTGCTAGTCTATCTTTATTTAATAATGTCCTATCTTGTTAACTACTATGACTATTGATGGTTTAGGTATTAACACATTTGCGTACAATAAACATCTCATACCTTAAACTCTTTATGATTCTTTCTATATTATGTTTATATATTAGGGACTTCATCAATTTGTTTAAGTCATAAGCATAAGATATAATTAAATATTAGCACAAATTACTGAAAAATGCCTTTATGTATTCATAAAATGAATAATGTACATATACATGGAAAGTTTCCCTTTTATAATTAAGCTCTAGGGCATACACTAACAAATTAGTCCTTTAAAATATTAATTAAGGTTTTGTTATCATTAAAATTTTGTGTTATAGTCATTGAGCTATCAATCACCCCCTTTCAGTAATGACAAAACCTTAAACTATTTTTCTATAGAATTATTCTATTGGTAGCATAAAGCTCCCCTTAAATATATGAATAGAGAATTATAATATAATTTTTAAAATACTAAAAATATAAAAAGAAACTAAATTATGCATAAATTTATCATAATAAGTGAAATGACTTAGATATAGCTTATATGTAATGAGCCACGAGATACATTAAGTAAAAAACCAAGCATTAAATAACAAACTAATATTCAATAATCAAGTATCTATAAAGGTTTAAACATCCATCAAGTATAAAAAATAGTAAAAAGGTTAAACCAAACTAGAAGTAAGAAAAATAACTAAAAACCAAACCATATTACTGTTACTTCCCCTTTTTGTCATCCATAAAAAAAAGGTGAATTAATAAAAAGAAGCTATTAATATGTTTTAAAAAAAGGACACACAAGTAGAATAAGAACAAAATGGGTTAAGGAGTGATGGTGTTAAAGTGAGAGTTATTGCTAGCTTCACCATCCTTAAGAACATTCCTTATATTTTTTACTATTATATATGTAGAGCACCTGAGGTGAGAAATAAATGTAGTTATTGATAAAGGGACTCAAAAGGTTAATGTAGGTGTATGCTATGAAGACTTATGAATCAGGGAATAAGCAAGTTTATTAAATGCCAAAATTATCAATGATTTAACCAATCTTCCTATCAAATACAACCAATTCAATTTATAAATCATTCCTTTCTTATACAAAGTGACTATTTGGGACTATAGATTTGCTCTTTTAACAAATTAGGCACCCAAATGAGCAAGTTAAAGAGCAAGGAATTGAGGAAGAAGTAGATATTCAACCTAGTGTTTTGCACGCTTACCACCCGAGTCTATTAATTATGTCTTTTTGTTTTGAATCCTCTTTTTGTTCTACTTTGATAGACTTAGTTTTTGATCCTTTATTTGGTCTATCTCTCCTTAATAATTTTTAATTCCTTAGTTTTTGATCCTTTATTTGGTCTATCTCTCCTTAATAATTTTTAATTCCTTTAGAATTTTGTACAATGTTGTAATGCCTTGAAAATCTCGACATTTATGAATAGTACTTTCCCGAGATGAATAGTATTCCTAAGACCCAAGATGCATTAAAGTCACTGGATGAAAGTATTAATCATAAAATAATTTTAGGTAAAGTTTGAGATCAATTAAAAGTTATCAGAGTGGTTAAAATCACTAAGAAAGTTTTTTACAGTAGTGTCTTGGGAATAGTGACCAAGGTAAAGTTGAATAATAAATTATTTTCAAAGTTGCTCAAAAAATTCTAAAACTCAAGCAACCTAATAATTAAAAATTCTAACGAGCCTAATGGCACTAAAATTGGAATTTTTAGATACTAAGAAGTAATTTTTCTAAAATCAGGTAACATTAAAGATAACATATTTAATCAGTTTTCTTCATTTTTAGAGCTCTAATTTTTAGAGGTATATGAGGCATAATAAAAGTGGATTTATAGAATAAAAATGGCTATGAATTAGGCTCAAGAAGAAAAGAAAATTTTTGGGGAAAATGCATTAAAATAAATGATTTTTAGAAGGGGTATAAATAGTTAAATGTGACTTAAAAAGTCAACATTTCCAAACAAACACTCCCTCCTCTCTTCTTCCTATTGCCGATGGTAACTCCTCCTTCTTCTCCTCTATTTTTTCTTCCTCCTTCCTCCATTAGAGCCAAACTCCTCCACTAAATTGATTTTAAGTAACCTCTATGCCATAAAACACCTCTAAAAAGTGGAAAATTCAAGAAAGATTGCTTGAAATTATCGATTTTTTGAGTTTGTGAATAGTTACCCACTTGGGTTTAGGTAAGAATTTCTAAGTTCTATTATTTTTCCTAGATTTTAAAGATGCTTAAGAGACATAATACGATCTTAGACTTATATTTGAAGTGCCGATTTATTTATTATGAATTTCAAAATGAACTAAGATAAAGGAAAGGTAAAGGTGTAGATAAACCTTGGGGTTCCTTTTCAATAATTTTGGTATGAGTAATTGAAATCGGATATGTAAATTCATGTGGAAACACTAAATGTCCATATTATGCTTAATATGTAATAAATGCTTGAAATTGTGTTTTTCCATTAATGACATGCATTTAATAGGTTTAATGGCTTATTATGAGTATATCAATGTGTTTAAAATGATGAGAATGGATTGGAATCAAGAGAATATGCAAAAAGTGCATGTTGTGGCATAATATGTTTAAAATGGAGCGTAAAAAGGCTTAGGTGGCTTAATTTTGTAATTAAGGTTAAATGAGCCTAAATTAGGGTTAATTGAATTATTTGAAATAATTATGTGATAGTGAATGTGAAAGAATGCATTCGAATTGATAAATGCCCAAAATGTGCATAATGGGTCTAAATGGACATAATATGGGAAAAATGACTATACTATGTATAAGTGAGTGCTTCTCATATTTTTATGCCTAACTATTATGTTTGAATAATGTATAAGTAAAATGTGCAATGTATGGCCATTTTGTGAACATTCGTTGAAACGTCTAAGTGTCATAATATGGGTTTATATTCTCGAGTGCTAATTGGAAATAAATGAGGTTAAATGGTGACTACTAGTATAGATATTAATATGGTTGGGCATAATAGATGAAATGAAATACAATGCATGTATGCATATGTTTATAACCATAAAACATTATTATTAAGCAATTTATGTTAAAGAGGAACAATGGTCATAAATAGCACCCTTAATGAGCATGTTAGAAGTAAAACTAAAGAAATAAAGGCTAAATGTGGCTTTATAGCTGAAACAACAAAATGGGCATGAGGGCTTTTAATTTTTGGTGCCATAAACTCTAAGTGCATTTGTGTGTGTATTTGAATATGGTTATGTTGTATGATTGGTGATGAAAACTAAATCGAGTCTAGATGAGCATGTGTGGTCAAATGGTTTATATGAGTACATATGCATGATGACTCATAAATTGTGATCATTAAAATGTATAGATGTTTCACCCATTATGATGATTTCAAATATGATTACTAGCATGAAGAAATAAGGTTTATGATGAAAATATGGCTTAAACCTGAAATGACCTTAAAAAGAGTTCTTTAAAACACATTATGCCATATAATGAAAAATTGATAGACATAAAGGCATAAATTGTCCTAAATGGATTTATGACCTTAGTTGAATGTATGCATGCATAATTCATGCTAAAAATCCATAAATGAGATGGATATTTTGATTAGTTGTGCATATGGCACAAATGTGGCATAATGGTATGTTAAAATGAGCATGAATGCTAAAAATGATGTTTTTAATGAAAATAAATAGTTTTAGTCATACAATGGCTAAAATAAGTAAATTAAAAGCTATATAAGCTTATTTAATGAGGTGAAACTAAATATAATGATTTTTAGCCCATGAGATGTAATAACCTAAGAATGGATAGGTTAATCAGTCAGCTAGGGTATATAGCAGCTGCTAGAGCACTTCAGTGCTTAGATGATGATCTAAAGGTTCACTTTTAGTTTTACCTATAGATATATATGCTAAGATCTTTGGATCTAGGTGGTTGTAGCCATAAGGTCTCGTGGGGGCCATTACACAAGCAAATAAGAGTGCGGCTATGTAAGTTATGGGGGATACTATACAACTTGACTACATTAGTGCAATAGCTGAAAGGTCCAAAATGTGGGCCACTGCACAACTTATGATCCTATTGTCCATAGGTTTTGGGTTATCCCCATAGGCTTAAGTTGAGATAATAAGGCAAATAATTAACATTAACTCCTTATGTTGTTATGATATTAATATAACAATTAAATGTATGTATGAGTTGAAAATAACTCTTTTTGATGCCTTGTTAATTTTAAATGCTAGATTGCCATGCATGTATGATATGGATAGTATGGTCCATAATGTATGTCGATTTGGTCATGAATAGAGCACATTATCATTTGCTTGAATTATATGTAATATGAGATTTAATTATGTATGCAAATGAATGGCTTATACCTATGATATGTAAAAAATGATATTTAGCACATGTTATTTTGATTACACCACTAAGCATTTGCTTAGCATGTCATTTGTTTACGACGTATAGGTATGAAGACATTTTGATACTCAAAGCCTCAAGACATCCAGACTTATCAAGAGAAGGCTTTCTTTTGGTAAAGATTGTATGTATATAATAGTTGTGATGTATAGGATGTACTCAAATGTATAATGTAAAGGGATAGGCCTAATTTGTATCTAAATTTTAACTTATTGTTCTTTTTGGATTTAAAAATGTATAAACCTTATTAAACTATGAAATTGCATGTTGTGTTGTATGATATCTCTTCCTAAGGTTGAGATATCCTATTGTGTTTGTGTGTTGTTAGAGTGATCAGAGGATCCCATAGAGTTTAGAGAAATGTATGAAATGATTATAGAAGTGTATTTTCATATGTAGGTTACTATTCAAATTTTGGGATAGTGCCCGGTACAGTCATTATGCTGTCAAAATTTTGGCATGAGGATTCCTAGTTTTTGAATATGTAACACTATTTGGAATTTTTTTTTGTAAACCCATATTTTCACACACAATACATTTAACAAGAATGTTTTATAGCAAGTAAATAGGTTAAGTGAGTTAGATATCTTGATATACGTGTACACCTTATCAAGCTCGACAATCAATCAGTGTTCGAACTAGGTAAAGGGTGTAACAAATGTCATCATTTTCACTTCCTGATTTTCCATTTGCTTACTTAACATGTGGTATAAGAGATGCCTCATGGTCTTATACTTTCTCTAACTTTTGATTCAGATCATGAACCACTTCTAGTTCTTAATATAGCTTTTGATCTACTGACTACATTTCCAACACACCTTTTCCCTTATCAACAAGATTATTAGATAGATTAGACTATGTAAAACCTTTCATGGTAATGGCTTTATAAAGGTGTGGACATTGGGTTTCTAGGGCTCCCATGTTTGGATTACCTAATGATGAACAAAGGATTGAAATTCTAGATAAATAGGGATGTTAATGTCCAGTTTGAAGATCACAAAGTTTTCTTTAAAAATTTTTCTTTTAAGTCTTTGCTTGACCCAAAAAATATCGCAGTGTGACTTGAAATATAAGAAAACTAGGCATTTGTAGTGGATTGAGGGCTTGAGCCGATTCAAGAAAAATCACCAAGTTTTTCACCAAAATGGCCATTTCAACAGGTGAAACAATTGTTTTTACCAAAACGATTGTTACAAGGGGAAAACGGCCATTTTCTTAAAATAATTGTTTTACTCTTGAAAAGGGCTGTTTTGATAAAATAGCCATTTTTGCCTCTAAAATGGTCGTTTTCTGCCTCTAAGTTCATGTATAAAAATTCAGCTCTGTACCATTCTAAAAGGGATTTTTTTTTCTGTAGATACGTGCACTAGAAAGCTCAAAAAAGGCTTTCCATACACTGTTTTCATATTTCTTAAAGGTTTTCTGCACAATTTTTCAACCTTTTTAAGATCTTTTTCTGAAGGCAATTGTACACGGTGGGTCGACCAAACTTTCTCCTTCTTCTTTTATTTTTCTTTTTTTTTCTTTTATCCATCTACTAGTTAGATGTGATAATTTATTATTTTTATATTATTGTCATTGCATTTATTTGATTATTTATTTCGCTTTATTATTTTATCCATTTTTTATTTTATTTCTCATACTAACATTGTAATTTTGTTGTGATGCAAGTTTGATTTTTTTGGGACTTGATTAACCTTTCTTTCTATTGTTTCATTAAACATCGGTGAAGTAGCCCTTTGCCATTCCTTTATTTTTATTTCTCTTTCTTTTTTATTGTTTTTATTTTGCTTTTTATTTTCTTCTACTTATTCTCTTTATTATTATTCGTTTTATTTATTTAGATTGTATTTTAGGATACTTTAAATGTAATTTTATTTTTATTTAGCTAGAATATATTTTTGGTAATTGTCATGTAATCTATTTTATTTTGATTATTTCCCTGTATATTTTGTGAATGTTGTAATAGGTAGAAAATGATTTTTACACGTTATAAAAATAATTGAAATCATTTTGTATCTAACTAATTGGTGTTTTTTTTTAATAAAATGGGTTTTGATTTTTCCTTAATAAAGGTCACAATAATAAAATCTATTTTCTAAAATTGACATGTGATAACTAAAGTTCTCAAAATAATCAATGACATAATTTTCTGTATGATATTCCCTAATTTCATTTTTATAAATATATTTTGTTATTATTTTTTACGTGATTTATTTTAATGTTTAAACCTGCTTGAGAAAAAGGATAAAATTATAAATTTAAAATTGAAATTCCATATTAAATTGAGGTCTAAATAAGAGTAGGGTTCTGAACCACTCTAGTTTTAGCCTTACAAGGTATTTCCCAACTCTGGTTAGGTGGCGACTCCTACCTTATAGTGCCAAACTCGCTTTTTCTAGACTAATCAAATAAGAACGACTTAGGATTCCTCTAATTTTCTTCTCATCTTTTAGGACTCGAGGAGTGAGATTTAGGTTAATTTTTTATTGTTTCAATTTGACCGGCCTTAGAACGGAAGGGACAAAAATAAAAGGTAAGGTGGTAGAAATATGCTTTATGAAAAATTATGCCATCACAAGATTTAAATCAGCTAAATTCCACTTGATATGCTCTTGAGTTGGCTATAACGAGAAAACATATATAAGAATATGGGACTTTAGAAAAAGAGTTTCCTATTTCATAGGAGGGGATGTTCTAGAATAATAAAGGTTGGAACTGGTAGTTTAGGCTATTCTATGTTTTCATGTTTTGAAGGGGAAATTGGCTTTTCTATGGTGATACCCTCTTTTTGATACTCTTTTACTTCCTTTTTTTAGGTATGAATTTAGGTTCTTTTTCCTTAGAGGCAATTAACTTTACATTTGACACTTCAAAAAATTCTTCCCAATGCTTCCATTAGAATTAAGTCTTAAGGACAAAAATAAAGTCAAACCCTTATGATTAAATAACTTAATGAATACTAGAGCAAAAGCAACTAAGCACTATTTGTCAAAATTTTTATTTGGCTAAAACTTAAATGGTATAGGTTTAACTCAATTCCAGTATGAAATAACCATGTAGTGTACAAATCTAGATTAGTTACATGATCTACACTACCAACCCAAGGAACTATAAACATTAAAATTATTTCATGCAAAGCCTTAAAATTTTTATGCATGCTTATTAAAGGTATTCTTTTTCTTGGTTTGTCATTTGTAGTGATTTTCAGAAGTCCTCCTTAGGACTATTTCCCAAATTTTTATACTCAGTACCCTTATCAATTTTGGTTGTTTTGTTAGGTTTATTTAAAGCAGTATTAAACAGTTCCAAATTAACAACCCTTTTTACCCCTTACAAAGTGACATAAAAGAATTTTCAAATTTTAAAACAAAGGTATAATAAATTTCTCTTACTCTAGTAATTTTTCTTATTTTTTACTTTATCCATTCACCACTTTTAAAAATTATTCTTTTAGATCATTCCAAATGATTACATTAGGAGATATGTTTTTCTATCTTGTTATCCCTAAGTATAAGATAGCTGAGGATTTGCAATTACTGCCAGTTCTACAGATGGAGGATTTTCAATTTGAGTGGTTTGTTAGGTTTCCATAGATGAAGTACTAGTTATGAATGATGGTTGTGTCATAAAAGAGGGACGATGAGTAGTGTTTTCATTCTTGTCATTTTTAAAGAAAATAAGGATTTTAAAAAAGGGATTAAAAGAAAAACAAAGGTGATAGTAATGGTTGGTGCATAAGATGAGACATGGATTTTGAATGGTTACTTAACAAACTAAATGACATTTTGAAATTAAAATAAATTCTTTTAATCCTTATCTTTTTAAATCTACATATAGATATTTTTGAAATTTTTGAGTCCTTACATATAGGTGAGAGATAATTGATAGTTATGAAAATTAGGCAAGAAGAGAAATTTAGGTTAAAAGATAATTTTGTCCAAAAATTAATACAAAAATGTAAATTTGATAGGTTATAATGGTCTTTACAATATGATTTTTTCTCTCTTTAAAATACTAAATAATTAATTTAATATGCTAGTGATAATAGATGTGTAACATATGAATATGATAGATGTCATAATAAAGAAATGCATTTTAGTCTAACATGTCATTTTGTCCAATAATGTCTTTATGTTCTACCATGCCAAAAAAAAGATTAAGATTTAAAATCATATAAAAAATTATTTGATCTACAAATGGCCATGCTTAAATTTCTTTTAATCTAACTAAGATAATCTTTAAGAGGTTCAAAGAAGATATATACTAACTATTATTTTATTGGCATAAATTCCATCATGATATCTCCTCATTAACATGATCTCGAATGAAATGATGTCTTATTTATATCTTCTTAGTTGTTAAATGTAGAATAGGATTTTTGGTTAGATTAATTGCACTAGCGTTGTCATAGCAAATAAGAATATGATCAATTTTGACTCCATAATCTTCTAATTATTACTTGATCTACAACACTTATGTAACACAACTTTTAACGATGGTGTATTCTACCTCAGCTCTAAATAGAGCCACAGAGTATTATTTTTTGGTTAGAACAAATAATAAGTGTTGCCTAAAAAAATGACAAGAACTTCAGGTGCTTTTCCTTTTTATTTTATAACATGCATAATTTGCATTAGAATACCCTATTAGATCAAAAGATGTACTTTTAGGGTACCGTAGAGCTAAGTAAAGTATATTTTTGATGGCATAATAATGGAATTTCTTTAGAGAAGATTAAAATCTTGCACATAGATAGACATTAAAATGAATATCTGATCCGCTTGTTGTTAAGTAAAGAAGAAACTCTATCATGCCTCTATAGACATTTTCATCTACATTTTCCTATGTCATCAAGTTCCATCTTTGTAATTGGACTTATTAGAGTTTTAGTAACTTTGGCATCTTATATATTAAATTTTTAAGTAATTCTTTGGTATACTTTGTTTGATTTATGAAGATCCCATTTTTTATTGCTAAATTTGTAATCCTAAGAAGAAAATGAGTTATACCATTATGCTCATTTCAAACTCTTTTTTCATAAAAGCTTTAAATTTTTTACATAAAGAGGGATTAGAAATACTAAAAATAATATCATCAACATAGATTTTAACAATCAACATGTGAGGTGATTTATTTTTTTATGAATAAAGTATTATTAACTTTCCCTTTTACAAAATCATAATCAAGTATAGAATTACTTAATCTTTCATACCAAGCTTTAAGAGCTTGTTTTAAATTGTATAATGCCTTTGTGATTTTATAAACATGACTTAGATGTTTATTGTTTTCCATACAAGTGGTTAAGAGACATAAATTTCCTAATTTTAAAAATCATTTAGGAAATAACTTTTTACATCCATTTCATAAAATTTAAAATCGTTAAAACATGTAAATGCATACAATATATGAATTACCTCTTGTTTTCAACAAGTGTAAAAGTTTTACCTAAATAAATATCTTCCTCGTATTTGTAGCTTTGAGCCATTAATCTTACTTTATTTCTTATTACATTACCTTACTTATCCATTTTATTTTTGAAAACCTACTTTATTCCAATGATAAAAGCATTCTGTGGTTTAGGAATTAAAGTCCATACCATATTTCTTTTAAATTGATTGAGCTTTTTTTGCAATTTTTTAGACTTTAATTCTCATCATACTAAGCTTTTCATTTTTTTTTGTTTTATTTGAGAAATAAAGGCCATATTTTTGTAATATTCATTAAATTATTTTCTAGTTATGACTTTTATTAATGGATTTGCTAGAAGATTTTTGTTTGCATGATATTTTTAGGACCTCTATTCTTTGGGTGGATTCTTATGTTCAATTATTATTCCCTATTTATTCTAAGATTCTTTTGTTCTATCATCTTGCTTTATTGATTTATCTATTTCATTTTCTATTGATGTATATAATTTATCGCTAAATAATTTATCTTTTCTTTGTTTTTTTTTATTTCTTTTTAGCTTTCTCCTTCTTCTTTATTTTTCTTTTTTTTTTATGTACATACATCATCATAAAAAGTATCTTTCTTGAAAGGAGACATTAGTAGCATCAAATTTAACATTTATGTATTCTTTTATAATATACTTTACAAGCTTTGTTATTTTGTGAATAACCTAAGAATATTCCTTCATCAAATTTAGCATTAAATTTGCCTAAGTTACTTTTACCATTGAAAATGAAACACCTATAGCTAAAAACTTAAAGTTAACTTATGTTGGGGTTTTTGCCTTTTTATAGTTCACAAGGAGTTTTCCATAGAATAGGTTGAATTTGTGCTCTATTTTGGATGTAGCATGTAGTGTTGATAGCCTTTACCCATAAATACATAAGCAAATTATTTTCATTCATTATAGTTTTGGCCATTTCCTATGATAGTGGAGTTTTAGGTGTTGAAAGACTATGATGTATACTTATTCTGTCACAAAATTCTTATTTTCAAATTCTCCACTATGATTACTTCTTATTTTAATGATCTTATATCATTTTTTGTTTTGATTTTTTTTATTTAAGTTTTCAAAACTTTCAAAAGCATCACTATTGGGGCTAAGAAATATGGTCTATATGAACCTAAAATAATCATCCATAACTACCATAACATATGCCTTACCACTTATGAATGAAAAAAGCATGCAATAGGAGTCAAAAAGTCTCCAATCGATGTAAACCAAGAATTAATGAGATTGGTGTAAGTGTTTGAATCCTAGATAAGGACTAAGTCATTAATCTTTAAAGAACTAAGTTTATGGTGGCACTTATTAATTGTATGCCTAGTGATCCATATGTGTTCTTCTTATTACTCGATAAAATCATGATTTTCTAATGCAATGAAATATTCCTAAAATTTAAGATTCATATTATAAAGAAAACTAATGTAATTGAAATAAAATTATATGAGAAATTCATAATAATTTATAATATTGAGTTTTCATCTATGTATCTACTTTACTATATATCATAATTCTTATGTGACTACATTATCACTTTATAGGATGTAATAAGCATGTTAGCAACCTAAAAATATAGATCTAATAACTATGTTATATGAAATTGTATTAAAAAAGAAAATAAAAATAAAAATCATATTCATGACATTAGCTTTTTAATGAACAAAACATTTAATTGTATTTTTTTGGGAAAACATGATTTTAAATGCAAACAATTATATTAAGATGATGAAAATATAAATTTTATGATGAATAATATGGATTTTTAGCCCTCATAACTTACCAATAATGATGCTTCAATCAAATCAATGAATTGTGAATAAAGATCATCATTATTATGAGAAAACTTCTTTAAAGCTCCACATTAAATAGAACTAACACACTCAAAATATCTTTAGATAACTTTAAACTCTAAACAATATTTTAAATTGATAATTTTAGAATATTAATGTAACACCCCCTATTGGATTTCCAAAGAAACCTAATAAGTAGTGCACTTCCCACCAGGTTACCTATCCTGACTTCTCCCATGGTAATTTGTTTAACCTTTACTCATGCTATACTTAACTGATTCTAGCTAACTCTTAATTCAATATTGTTCGCATCCCTTTTGTTTTCCTTAGACCGATCAAACTGAAACAACCTAAGACTCGACTTAAGCCTTACTCCTTGAGTCTCAAAAGATGAGAAGGAAGCTAAAGGAATCTAGGGCCACTCCTTTTTTTATTAGCCTAGAAGGTGTTAGTTGGGCACCACAAGGTATGAGTTGGCACCCGACTGAGTCAAGAAATACCTTGTAGGGCCAAAACCAGAGTGGTTCGGAACCCTACTCTTATTTATACCTCAAATTAATATAGAAATTCAGTTTGAATTTATGATACTATTCCTTTTCTCAAGAGATGTTTTGCAATTAAAGTAAATCACACATTCACATAGAAGAAGTTACAAAATATATTTACAAAAAAATAAATAGGTGATTGGAATCAAAATAACATACATGAAATCGGGCAATTGATTGTTTTGAGAACTTTTGTTCTCATAAAATTTGGGAAAATGGATTTTATTATAGTGACTTTTATTTGAAATTAGATGATTGGTTTGAAAACTTTGGTTCTCGTATGCTAATTTGGAAAAATGATTTTTATTATGGTGACTTTTATTTGGAAGAATGGTTTAAGGACTTTAATTCTCAAGTGTCAATTCTAGAAAATAAATGTTATTGTTGTAACTTTTATTAAGAAAGAATCAATATTTATTTTATTAACAAAACACGAATTTATTAGGGGTAAAAACATGATTTTGATTATTATTTCTTTTT
>CANXYI011565316.1:0-12620 GCA_948208565.1 Hura crepitans | reverse complement strand
GAAGCAAGGAAAAATTAGCAAGGATGTCAAGCACTACAAACTTTACATCATCAATTATGAGCTCTATTTTAACCTTAGCTTTGAAAGTGTTATATGCCTGCCTTTAAGTGTTGTCATAAGCCATAATAGTGAGTTTGGACTAGCTAATCATAGAATCATCGATGCCATATGTAGCCACTACTTTAAGTAGGCATACATTAATTAAAAACCCATCATCTACCATTATGCATGTTATATGCTTTCCATTTACCTCAGCCTTAATATACAAAGGAAAATTGTGATTACGTCTTTTTGGTGGAAGATTAGAATCTGAGAAACTAACCACCTTTCTTCATTTTTCCTTTTACTATTTCTAATAGTTGAGATAGAGATATGGTGGTTGACATAATCGCAACACACAATGCCTCTACTACTTTTTCGTGATGTGAAGGGGTTTGCCACAAGAGATTCCAAATTGAAATTTGTTCAGAAGTCTTTTTTGACTATTTCATCACCACATTGTCTTCTTTCACCTTTACTACGGAGTTAGTTTCATCTCAACTTTTGGCATTACCTGGCCACCTCCATTATAGCTTTGATTTCCTCTTTATTATCGCTTGATTTCGACTCATTATCAAAATTAACCCATAAATCTTGAACTTTTTTCTTGCTCACTTACACTATTAGTTACCCATATATCAGTACCAAAAACTGTACTGGGGTCTTTTTCCTTTGCTTTTCTTTCCATAGCCAAGTAGTCATTATTGTTTAAGTCTTTCAGCACATACCACCTGAGTAACCTAGAATTTACCATAAATATTAGTAGAGGTACATTAGAGTAGGAACCATATCCCTTCTATCTCTTTTTTAGATGAGGAATCTATTTAGAATCAATTAGATCTTGAATTTGGTCCTTTAAGGTTCAGTAATTATCTATGTCATAGGCAGACAATAAGGTCTGAACTATGAGTGGGCTAACCTTAGTTCTTGTTGGTTTAGAAGGAAGAGGTTAGAGTTTTCCTTCCTTTGGAACCACTTGAGGTATCATGATAGTAGCTTACCTAAATTCAAGTAGTGCCTTGTCGTGGCAGAGACTTCGGCAATCTTATTAGCCTTGTTATTATTGTTGTTCCCAATGCTTTTGTTATTTGTCCCCTTGCAATTGTTGAATCCCTAGAATTCTTTTACATTTCAGCATGCTCCTCTTCTAAGTTAGTAGCAATGTCCTTTAAGGACACCCAATCTTTGAGCCTTTTTGCTTTCAACCTATCCTTCAGATAAATACTAACATTTATTTTATAACATCCTTGTTTGATCAACCATATCGTTCTTCTTTCTCATCTCTAAAACCCTCAAACTCCATCTTGTCAAATACTCTAAGAAGGTCTCATTGGGTTTTTACTTCAGTAGCTTAAGGTCTTTTATTGCAACCTCTAAGTGTGTGCTGTAATCAAACTAATTGATGAAAGATTCAGTCACCTTTCCTCAATCTTCTTTTAGCTTCTTCACTAGCCCATGGTATTAATCTATAGCTCTCTCTTACAATGTCAGAATAAAGTAGGCTATCTTCTGCTTTGTACTTAGCTTAGTGCTATTCATAACAATGGCATATTGTTTGACATGTGCCTTTGGTTTTGTAGTTCCATTAAACTTGGGCAACTCTCGAGTTTTGAACTTGGAGGGTAGCAATTCCTCAGACTTTAATGTCAGTTCATCTAGGTCGATCCCTTCACCTAAAGTGAGGAACGTAGTCATAGCTTCCATCTTTTCCTCTAACTTCTTTATTCCCATGTCTTCGACTTTGCGAGCCACCATTTCTTTTTTCCCTCCTTCATCTTCATAATCCTCACAAAAAGTACACTTTGAGTTGAAATACGTGGCCCCTTAGCCTTTTTGAATGAACTTCCAACATCTTTTTCATACCAATTCCCCTAGAGACTGTTGGCTTGATAGCAGGTGGTGTTGTACTAGCAGTGGGAACAACCCCAAATAATGCCTTGGCTAACATTATTATCATCATCCTCTCGAAATCTTCAAATTTCTAATCTATTTTGGCATTAATATCCTACATGAAAGTGGTATTCTCTACTTGTCCTACCATTTTTATATTTTTTGAAGTAAAGGTGATTTATTTACCTATTCTCCCATCTGGATTGTAAACCCAACTAGCTTAAGGATTTATGATGGCTATAAAATAAAAGGTTAGCCATGATGAATAGAATGTAAAAATGCATGAAATATATGAGATGTAAATGTGTGTAATGCAATATCGATAAAAACAAGCAAGAACCTTCCACACTTTTCACTTCTCACACATTAGAGGGTCCCGATAGGTTCAAATAATGAATATTGGAGGGCCAAATATTATGACATTCATATTTAAAATGCATTAATAATTTTGGAATTAGCACACTTACATGCAATAAAAATCTCACATCATAAACACTTCATGAATTCCTCTGCATTATGATTATATACCAGAGACTTTATAATATAGTTTACAACACAGCAAATAATTATAAGTATTATAAAATAACCATGTAATAAAGGAATTCCTTTTATTAATAAATGAAATTCACATGTTACATGATAAATAATACCTATTACATGAGCTCTAGGGCATACAACTAACAATCTCCCACTTGTACTATAATCAATCATCTATGTATTTAGACCTATGGCATATACATATTGATCAAACTTCCCTTGTCATAATGCCTTCATGAGAGGATTAGCTACATTTTAATCTATAAGGACTTTTTCAAACTTCACATTCTTTCTATCGGTTATCTCCTTGATTAGTTGGTAATGCCTAAGAATATGTTTATCATTGATGAGGCCTTAGTTCTCGAGCTTGTGCAATTGTTCCATTGTTATTGTAATACTGGGGTATTAGATCAACAATGTTGGGAACCACATATAGTTCTATAACAAGCATTTTAATCCAAATTACTTCTTTAGCCACATCAAAAGTTTCTATGTACTTGGCTTGGTTATAAAAGCAGCAGTCATGTCCTGTTTAGAATCTTCCTTAAAATTGTTCCTCCTCTCATAGTGAATATGTATCTAGACTAAGACTTACAATCATCCTTATTAGATTGGAAGCTGGCATCAATATACTCACTTACTTGTTAGTCTCCCTCTCCATATACCAAGAGCAAATACTTAGTTATTCGTAAGTACTTAAGGAGGTCCTTCACAGCCACCTAGTGTTCCTCTCCATAATTGGATTAGAATATGCTTGTGATAATTATAGTAAATGATACATCAAGACTTATGTATATCAGAGCATACATGATAGATTCTATAGTATATGTATATGGAATCCTAGCCATGCGCTCTTTCTTCTCTTATGTCTTAGGACATATAAATTTAAAAAGGTGTTTCTCATGCACTATAGGAATAAAACCTTTCTTAGAAAAAGCCATGTTAAACCTATTTAGCATTTTGTCTATGCGTGTAGACTATGAAAGACCAAGCAACCTTCTGGAATTATCTCTATAGATCCTTATCCCCAATATGTAAGTTGCTTCTCTAAGGTCTTTCATAGAGAACTACTTACTCAGCTATATCTTTACCAATCGAAGGATTGGGACATCACTTTCTATAAGTAATATATCATCCACATATAACATAAGGAAAATGAATACACTCCTACTGACCTTTTTGTAAACACATGGTTCATCCATGTTCTGTGAGAAACCAAACTCTTCAATTCTCTTATCAAAATGGATTTTCCAACTCCTAGATGCTTGCTTCAACCTATAAATAGACCTCTGAGGCTTGCAAACTTATTTTTTGTCTCTAAATGTGAAACCACCACCTCATCTGATAAATTTCTATTAAGGAAAGTTATTTTCACATCCATCCGCCATATCTCATAATCATAATAAGTAATAATAGTAAGCAAAATCCTAATGGATTTAAGCAATAATATAGGAGAAAAGGTTTCATTAAAGTCAATTTCTTACCTTTGATGATAGCCTTTTACTACAATGTGTGTTTTATAGGTAATCACATTACCTTTCATGTTAGTCTTCTTCTTAAAGACCAATTTACACCTAATGGGTTTTATCCTTTTAAATGGGTCCACTAAGTTCCAAACTTGAATTTTATACATGGAATCCATTTCGGATTTCATAGGCTTAAGCCATAATTTTGATTCTAAACTCTTTAAGACCTCTTCATAGCTTATAAGTTCATTATTCTTTACTATAGTCACATCCTTATCATGATCTATAAGAAATCCATATCTCTCTATAACAATCCTGACTCTAGCATATTATTTAGGAGCTTGTGTTTCAATAGCCTCTTCTATTACCTCATCAGCATAGGTAATAAACTTGGGATCAATCGGTTTCTATTTATGGGTTTTGAATTTATCTAGTTCAATATTCCTCCCACTATTTCTTTTTAGGAGAAAATCATTCTCTAAAAAGAAAACATGCTTTGAAACAAACACCTTTTATTCTAAAGAATTTTAGAGGTAGCATCCCCAAGTTTCCTTTAGATACCCCATAAATAAGCACTTGTTAGATTTAGCTTCAAGCTTATCCGAAATTATTCTTTTCACATAAGCTGACAAACCCTATACAAAGATATATGAAAGAACTAGTTTCTTATCATGCTATATATCATATGGTGTAACATTAACCAACTTTGATGGGACTCTATTTAATACATAAACAATAGCCTCTAGTGTATAACCTTAATAGGACTTGGGTAAATTTGCAAAACTCATCATGGATCGAACAGTGTCCAACAAGGTTCAAATTCTCCTTTCAAATACACCATTATGTTATGGTATATATGGTGGAGTTCACTGAGACAATATCCATTGTCTCTTAGGTAACCGTGGAATTCTTGGCTTAAGTATTCACCACCTCGATATAATTGAAGTGTTCTATTACTTTTGCCAAGTTTTTTCTTTACTTTATTTCTTATCTTTAAACTTTTTAAAGGCTTTAGACTTGTACTTCATCAAGTAAAAATACCCATATCATGAATAATCATTAATAAAAGTAATGAAGTATAAGAAACTTCCATATGTATGTGTAGTCATTGGACCACATATATCAATATGTACGAGTTCCAATAATTTACTTACATACTTACCCATTGTAATATAAGGTGATTTAGTGATCTTGCCTAATAAACAAGACTCACATGTATTATATGATTCATAATCTAATATCCTAGGCTAGCAAACTTGTGTAACTTAGTCATATGTGTCTCATTTATGTGACTAAGATGACAATGCCATAAAAAAGATGACTTTAGGTCATCTGTCTTGGGTCTCTTGGTATTCACATTATTTATTTCTTTATCTTTATCCAAAACATAAATTCCATTAGAAATAAAACCTAAACAATAAAAAATATTATCTAAGTAAACATAACAACCTTTGTTTTTTTTATGGAAAAATTTTAAACCTTGTTCAATAAGACAAGAAATTGAAATAATGTTTCTAGATAAAGAAGGTACATAATAACAATTATTTAAAATTAATGCAAGACTAGAAGATAAAACTAAATGATATGTTTATATGGCTAATGTAGTAATTCTTGGTCTATTTGCTACTTATAGATCCACATCTCCCTTGTTAACCTTTCCACTACTTCTTAGTCCTTGTATGGTAGAAACCAAGTGAGAACCTCAATTTGTATCCAAATATCCAGATTGGTTATCTAAAGCAATATGTGTATTAATTTCAATCATGTAAATACCTAAAGTTAAAGCAACACCTTACTTCTCCTTCTATTGAGACTCCAAGTACACATTGTTATTGCGCTTCCAATGTCCAGACTTCCCACAATAGAAGCACATGCCTTTCAGGCAATCTTCTTTTCAGTAATAACAAGAAGGGAAACAACTGGCTACTTTCCCTTCTTCTTGCCAACTCCACCTTGGGCACTAGCTATCTTTTTTTTTCTTTTTCTTATTATTTTAATCCTTAAAAGTATAAGAACTGAAAACTATAATTGCCTTAAGATTCTATTTCTTAATAGCATTTTCAACATTCTTAAAAACATTGATTACCTCCGAGATAGTAGAAGTGATCTTGTTCATCTGATAATTAAGCACGAAAAATGTATAAACATCCTACAAACTTTGCAAAATTAAGTTTATACTTAAATTTACATCCATAACAAATCCTAAGCTAGCCAAGCGCTCAATATACCCATTCATTTTCAGCCCATACTAGACAACCAAAGTTTTTTTTACCATTTTACAGTGGAATAGGGCCTTAGATATCTCATATTTTTTGGTCTTGCTTTACTCCTCAAACAACTCTTTAAGGTGGAGTAATGTAGTAAGAGCATCCATAGGCTCATGCTACTTTTAAAATTTAGGAGACATAGATGCTAACATAACACATGTAGTGACCTCTATATCCTCTATATGCTATATATATACTTGTTGCTCATCACCGAGGATGGTGGGAACCAACTTTTCAACTATATAGGCTAGCTTTTCAATCCTTAAAACTATTTTGAGGTTTCTAAGCCAATCTATATAATTTGAGCCAATTAGCTTATTAGCCTCAAGTATGAAAAATAAATTAATATTGGATAGACTCATTATGATGGTGAGGTGCTATATGTGAAGAAGGAAAACATGTTAGTGGATGATCATGCACATGAATGTATTAATTAGGTCTTTAATTAATTACATTTTATCTCCCACTATTTTATTAAAAACCAATAGCTCTCACTATTGATATGAGAAAATCCATTGGTTTTCCTAGTGGATCAGTATCCATCCTTGTTAATGTCAAACCTTAGGTATGCCTAACAAGCCCATCCCTTACCTTAAATTGTAGACATCTCATGTTAATTGCATCTAATACCACTAATAATCATTAGGTCACCAACTCTTGGTGCATGTGTATCTCAAACACATTTACCCAATCTTGCCTTTAGTCTATTAGCCTTGAGTATGCCCAAACAAATTAATTGACAGTTAAGGCAAACCCATTAGTATAACCTAAACATGTTCAATGTAACATAAGCTTTAGTAAGCCCAACAACCCAATACTAAAGAGAGCTTTAGTTTAACCCATATTAGCAGAAGGATTGCAAATCTTAATATTTATTAAGGGACTTCTTCCTTTTAGGTCTCATTATTCATGGTTTGCATACTTTGGCATGCACACACATCATTGGGTTAAGCATGTTTGGCATGCACATGAATATTTAACCTCATTAGATCATGCATAGACATTTAATCACATTAAATATATGACCTAGTTATGAACTTTTACTAGATTGATTCCTGAGCCATAGGAAATCAATTTAGGCCAAACCCTAGGTAGTATACATGAATTACAAATCCAATAAAAGAAATAATCAAAAATTTTCTAACTATTTCTTCATTGGTCTTTCTTGTTTTAGCCTTCTTCTCCTTTGCTCCTTGCATTTCTTTTTTCCTATTATAATCCTATGTAATCTAATTACATAATATCTTTACAAAAAAAAACCTCATATTACATGTGAAAGGAGTTAGATAAGAAGAGAAATACAATAAAATTGGAGAGAAGGCTAGGACATTCAGGCCCAATTTACCAAAATGAAAATAATTCATGCATTATGATCATTCACATTGATCATAGTCCATAACTAGTTATCATGCCAAATATACACCCTTAACATGCATTCTAATGCATAAAACTTGAAAATATTGATTACAACATTTAATTAGTATTATAACTCTTATAAGATTTGTGCAGTTCATTATCTCAATTAATTAATTGTGCAAACTTGTAATGATGGAGTTTTAATCAACCTTAAACAT
This sequence comes from Hura crepitans, assembly GCA_948208565.1. Lineage (NCBI taxonomy): Eukaryota > Viridiplantae > Streptophyta > Magnoliopsida > Malpighiales > Euphorbiaceae > Hura > Hura crepitans. Next base: position 4,847 of record CANXYI011565316.1, on the reverse strand, counting down.
GTAACTTAATCATTTAATCTCATTAGATAACTAAATTACATCTACTCCATTTAAGTAACTCTTATCTAATTTGATTAGGATAATGTTAGTCTTTTAATTAATTTAAAATTCTAACTACTTAGAATTTTAATTTAATTAAAAGCTCATAATTGCAATTCACTAGGAATCTAATTCCTTGTAAATTGTAACTGTCAGTATTAGAACTCTTATCTTTATCCAATTTGATTAAGATAGAATTTAATCTTTTAATTTTAATTCTAAATTCTAATCCAAATTAAAATTTCCAATTTAAATAAAAGATTGGAGTTCAAATCTAACTAGGAATCCAATTCCATGTAGGATTCAAACATTTATTGATAAAAATCATTATCCTTATTTAATTGGATTTTTCTAAATTTTAATTTAAAACATTAAATTTAAAATGATAAATATCAAATATTTTCAAAAAAAAATAAAATTTCAATCCAATTAGACTTTTAATTTAATTAAAATTTTTCAAGCGGTAGTTCACTAGGAATCCAATTCTAAACAAACTATAAAACGAATTGCTACTTAAACTCTGAAACCAATCCAAATGACTTTGGATCAATTCCAACAACCATTAGCACCTTTTAGACCTATAATAATGAAGTTTATCAAACTAAATTTTCTCCATAAGTCATTCAACCCATGGCAAATTCATTTGACAAAAATCATGATTACATAGCACAAAACTGTGCACAATCTTGATAATCAAGCAAGTCTATGAATCCAATTCATTTTGCAAATGATTTTTACCACTTAAAAACTTATAATTAATATCAAAAATATCTTATATTTATGAAAAAAATTCTAAAATTATTTGACAATAAATAAAACACAAAGTACAACACTTGCATAAAGATTGATTCTTAGCCTCCCAAAAATTCAATTATGTGTTTCAAGGATTTTCCAATTTTTCTCAATTTAATTTACATGATTATGGAGTTTAGAATTAAAATCAACATTTTAACTCATCATGTATCCAGCTAAATTACAAAAATTTCAATGAAATCAATTAAGGACTGTAAGACCCCTTACCCGATTCGGCATGCAATCTGATAAGGGAATGCCACAACATGCGTTGTAACATATATCCTAACATGTAAATATAATACAATAGTACATAAAAATGTGAGTTAAAAGTATCCTATTCATAACCTATAAAACAAAGTTACAACAGTTTAATTTCTTTTATTTAGTTTAAAAATGTATTGTAATAGTGGTGCCGAAAATTCGACAGTATAATAGTTATACCAAGGCACTACCCAAAAGTAAACCTGCATAAAAATACACTTCCATGACTCTCATAGATTTCAACTCCACTTTGATTCATCATTAAGTCTCATATTCAACCAATATTATCATATTGTACATGACATACATAATCACTTTTCTCATTACTTTCATATCATATACTCAAATTCATATACATGTAATCTATATTATATGAGACATACTTACTATGACTCTAATTCAAACATATTAAGTTGATATTTATCATTTTATATCAACAAAGACATATAGCACAATATTGATATCAAGCATGAGACTTACTCACATTTACATTACCATTAAATGTTCTTTTGCCATAAATACTAAAAATGCATCATACACCAAATTCACACACAAAATGATACATATTCAGAATAATACCATGTCCTATCTACCATACATTGTTTAATGTCTTTAACTTCTATTGGGACTAGACCATTTGCTTCTTACCTATCTGCTATCAACCCACTCATCAAGAGAAAACACAACACAATAAGTATATATATATATATATATATATATAACCTTTACAGATTCTACTACTTAATGATACAAGCCAAAAATATAATCAATACCATGCAAAGCAAACCACTTTAATAATATAAAACCTATCATTTAAAATATTTCACATTTGTTTTAAAGATAAATAAATAAAATCTTATAGTTTAATGGTTTAACCATATCTTAAACATTTGAGACATTTCTCATAAAACACAAAAATTTAACCTTAGTACTTTATAACTACACTATCGGTTCAAGTGGCAAAAGTATTAAGAGATACTCACACTATGTAATTGTTTCTCTTCACAACTTGGATTACAAGTTAAAAGAATAGAACAATATTCATAACTTATTTTTCATCAAATTTCCCATTAACTATCCATAAAGCTTCATCATTACTTTTATAACTACTCACTCATAAAACTTTATTTAATGGATTTCATGCATATCATTAATTTGTAAGATATAATCTCTAATCTAACAACCATCTTGCCATATATACATACATGATATATTTAAATTATTTTTCCTTATGTCTAGACTAGATAATTTCAGCCCACATACATAAAAAAAATTTTAGAATTCTTCACGTAACACTAAAATTACTATTTATACACACTATAATTCATAACATACATACCATTACTTATATAGGTTTCTTTTATATTTCACCTATAATTTAACCAAACAATACTAAACAACTCAAATTTAGGTCCCTTTTCTAATTTCAAGCTAAGCATAAACATTTCATTTTAAGTTTCTTATAATGCTCTATTTATCATATCTTAAATGAAGGATTTATTTCTTTAACGATTCTAGTATCATATTGTCCTTCTATAACCAATTAGAAATCGTTTCGTAATTTGTACAATATATGTACCTATGAAAATTCCCTATTACTTAATACCTATATTGGTAGAGCTTGTCCCAATATACCTATTATAGCCAAAGATTTGGATAGGATATAGAACCGTAAGATACTGTAGTACCCCTATATATGATAAACAAGTGAAATACCATGGTACCGATCATATGGAAATAAAACATATAATAAACAAGTGAGGTAAATAGTACCCATCATAGGTGTAAATAAAAAAAAAAGCATCATATGTAATGAATAAACATCATATGATAAACAAGTGAGCTCATAAAGCCGAATAAATACAATTATTAAAATGATTCCATAATTAGCATGCCAATCTATCCAAACTTTTAATTGTAATAGGTGTACTAGGGCAATTATTATTTCCACTTAATCATTGACAATTGATCATCCTTTTCAAAACTTATAATGTCATGCATCGTCATTTACATTAATTTCTCAAGCATAAGCTTTTCATGTAGTAAGTTTTTCAAATAAGCTATAATATAACATAACCATTCATAATTCATCATGCGTGATTTACTTGCATCTCCCATATATCATCATCATATTCAAAAGTAACTTCTTGTCTTCCAATACTCATATTCCATATTTAATAAATCATACAATATCTTATATAAACATTGAAGAAAATATTGTTGCATAAATCTTTAAGTGAAATTCGGCCATAACCTAAGTGATTTGAAATTTCATTGTTATTCATGTCATTTGCTTTGCAACTTCTTTACTATTCAAACTAGTATTCAGTTATCCATACTCTCATTTATAACTACCTTATAAAGCTCACCTTATTTAGTATGTCACCAACTTTTAACCTTCTTGTCAAGTTTACACTCTTAAAATATGGAAGTGACTACAAAATTCTTAATTCTTAAGGCATAAAAAGTTAATTTAATAAACACTTGAAACCAACATATACTTTAATTTCTTTATGTTTTAATATGAGTATTATTTGCACTATATTAAGTTACATGCAATGTCCCATCTAGTTTTATTTACCTTATTCAAGAAAAAATATGTGTGTAAATCTTTAAGTATGCTTAGACCATACATCTTATACCACATTTCTAAATTTTCATTTCACCCCTAATATTGATGCATTAACTAAACATCATACATACATAATATATATACATAACCTCAAATAGAAGGCCTATACGTATCAATATGTTGTGTTCATTAAATCTAGCCAAAGAAAGATTTTATATAGTCTTTACTCAATTACCTTATAAACAGTTGAATAAAAAACTCTATCCATTTTATGTCACTCCTACCTATTGTATTTTCATAAACTTTACCTATAAACATATCCATGAAGTTTAGCCATCATTAGAAGGCACATAACTATACGTAGGATTTACACATATTATCATGTGCATGTTTACATATATATATATATATTATATTTATAAATTAATCTTAAAAAATTACTTATTCCTCGAAATGGTGACCTTCAGTCATAACAAACAATTTGCAAATCTTTAAATTTTAGTTTACAAGATAACTCATTGGTATGCATGATCCACATTTTAAAGCTTTTATACCCTTATTTAGCATACAAAATCATTCCTCAATTTTATTATCCCATAATCACCTTTTTCATACAATAACATGGACAATCAAAACAACCTCTTTAATCTTCCATTGCATACCATTCGGCCAATATGAAGTTTTAATCTTAAATCCATCCTTTCCATAATTTAACCATTTTTAACCTTCTAACACACTTTAATATCCTTTTAGAATTAACCATTTATCTAAATTTCATCTTTTGGCTCATAGTCACATAATCGATGCATAAATTTAAAATTTGTAAACATATAATATACCTACCTTAATTTAAGCTTTAAAACTTTTCATACGATGCCTAATTACACCTCAAGCACTCTAATTCTACCTTTCCATCCTCCATTCATCTGTAACAAAGCTTTCATATCCAATCCTTTCTTATAAAATTCATAAAAAATTAAATATCAACATATAATCTCAAATTAACTTTCCATTAATATAATTAGTATTCTTTAATGCCCATAAAAATTATTGAAATGCAAAAAAATTGATGTTAACTTATATGGTTACTATTCATCCACCATCTCAAAGCTTTCTTTCTCTAAAAATAAGCCCCAATTTCAAATTTATAAGTAGAATAAATGATTAGAGGTTATTAGTT
>CANXYI011565269.1:0-14991 GCA_948208565.1 Hura crepitans | reverse complement strand
GTGTGCTGTGAATTGCAAAAGTAATAGTGAACATCAAAGTACCTCAGTCAGAAATACTAACCTAGTTTGCCAAATAAACTGAAGGATGTGTGACCAACTTAGTTTGATTGGGTAAAGGTAATTAGATTTAATTGATGTCATATTGGCTTATAAGGCTGAACTCTAAAGCAAACAGATTGGCAAAAATCTAAATCCTGAAGAAAATGTATCGGGGTAAAGTTAAACCTAAAGAAGATAGATTATAGACAAGCCAAATTCGAAGAACATATATTGGAATTAAGATAAACCCGAAGAAGATGGATAGGTGTGAAGCTAAATCCAAACAAAATGGATTATCTTGAAGTTGAACTCAAAGAAGATGGATTAGTGTGAAGCTGAACCTAAAAAAGAAGAAATGGCATGAAGCTAAATCCTAAAGAAAATGGATTAGCTTGTGGTTAAATCATAATAATTAGCTAAGGCTGAATTGTACTCGTGACGTGACATTTGATTAACATTTCAAAGTTAAAACACCTGGAAAAGATATGTATCGAATAAAGGGTAAAAATGAATTTTAGATTAAAATAATTATCTTTTTAGGAATGAATCTTGGAGGATCCCAATCATGTGTGATGTTTAAAGCAAGCAAATCCCATTTTGGGCTTAAACCATGTAGATTTGAAGGCTAATTACACTCCATGTCTATAAGTCTCATATTGATCTTCTACAGACATAAAAATCTACTATAGTGTTTGATATTCTTAACAATTAACCCTAAGGCTGAATTGTTAGAAGAAGCAGATTAAGCTTGGTTATGCTTCTAGCACTCTTGTCAAATATGATAACATTGAAAGTAGAATTGTATTAATGTAATATTCAATCTTTGTACGAGGAAATAACAAATTAACTTTTAAAGTTGAATTTGTTATGTAAAAAGATCAGAATGAATTTTTAGAAAATGTAAAACACTTATCTTAAATAAATGTTTTCTTAGAAAAACAATCATTCTAACAAAAAAGGTTAAATCATATATCAATTAACAAAAAAAAAACAAAGGCTAAATTGACTCTTATTAGCTAAAAACTGAATAAAAATCAATTAACTGAAATTTGGTTCAAACATAATTTTTTTAAAAAATAGGGAAACATTTATTTCAAGTTGTATAAATGTCTTAGCAACTATAGAAATAAATATAAAGATGAAAAAAATCCAATCATATGGGAAATGATTCAAAAATGAAGGTTGAATATATTTTTATTAGCTGAAAAGTGAATAAAAATAAACTGACCAATTTTCATTCAAACAAATATTATGATTAATTTTCACTTTATTCCTTTTAATTCATTTCATTATTTTTACTTCTGTGTCTTTATAGGTAGAGATGGAGATTCATTACACATATTTTTTCCATCCAAGTAGTATATGGTGATAAGCTTCTAACGGAGTTATCTTAGTTTCTCCTTTTCGAAAAAAAAGTAGGTAGTCATACCCTTTTCTTTAAAGAATTAAAAGAAGTTAATCATGTCCTTTACAAACCGATGATATGTCTTCTTGTTCACACTCTCTTGGGTACTTAAAATAAATGATGTTTATGCTCTTAAACTAATTAATAGTGTCATAAAGAGGTAATGAAATCTTATTTTCTATTATCTAATCTTTTCTATCTTTTTTGTTTTTTGTAATTTTAGCCTTTCTTTTTGCTTTTCTCAACTTAAACTTACTCTGGTACTCAATTAGTTTAATATGAACATCTTTACTGATCATGTATTTGGAACCATCCGAGAAATATCCTTTTTGGCTAATTAAGTCTATGCGGACATAAAATAAGTGACCCCAGTTGAAAGAGGTCCATGCAAAATTGTGTTCAAATAAGTGTAGATAAAGTCTATGCAAACGTTGAACAAATGACCATGGTTAAAGTAAGTCTATGTAGACTAAGCATCGAGATAGAAATAAATGAAGTCTATGCAGATAATTATCATATTTAAAATTCTAATGCCTTTCCTTCTTCTTCCTCACTTGCTTTTTTCCATTTCCCTTTCCAATTGGCAAACACAATGGCTTCATCTATACACCTCAGAGAAAATGATGACACCCTCATGAACCAAAAGACTCTGGTGCCTCTTACTTTGCCTACTTTGGCAACCCCATCAATACCTATAGCATGGCAATGACCATTATACCCTTCATGGCTGTGAACCACCTGAAGACCATAGTGCCCATGAATGGAGTTCATTTTAAGGATGAAACCCTGATCTTAGTAGACTTAGCCCATCATGTGTGCTCAGATGCATGCCTCCAAGTACCCTTGAGCCTTTGATCTCGCTTAGGATTAGTTTTTTGCTAAAAAAATAGGGTTGAAGGGTCGATTTTTGCCACTTTTATTGTTGCTAGTTTGACAAGTGTGTGTGAACTTAAGTAGGCTAGGATAGGTGGTCCGCACAGACCTTATAAACTTAGTTGTGTTTTTGTGTTCTGTGATTGTGTGGCTTGTGCAGACTTATGTGTGTGTTGATATAAAGTTTGTGTAGAATTATACATGATGTATTATCACTTTTGTTTTGATTTTATGCTTTTATAGAGTTTTATGTATTTATGTGGTCTATACAAACATAATGTGTGCATGTGATGGTCTATGCAAACATGCAATGCAAGTTGTGTGAAGTCTATGAGGACTTATATGTGTGCTAAATCAGTGTCTTTACTTCTCTTCTTCTCTTGTTCTTTATGTTTTTTCTTTTTTATGATAACATGTGAAGCTCATATAGACCTAGCTAGGATTAGATCCATATGGATGCTATTTATCCATTCTAATGTTGTTAGTTCATACAAATTTATGTCAGGTCAAGTTGATCCGTGCAGAGGTGAACATTCCATGGAATGTGCAAAGTTGTCCATATACTTATTCTATGATGTTTAATGCATTGTGTGAATACTTATGTGTGTTTTTGTTCTGTAGACATGGCTTAAGCATAGAGGGACACTTTCTAAGCCTCAATAGTGGTTCTCTATCATGCTTATCTTAATGAAGGATCAGGTAAAGCTATCAGGTTTCCAAACCTTTATCGATCATTTCGTGGGTAGTGATATCTAGAGGGACCTATGAGCATTTAGGGTTATCCTTAATAGATGGATGGACACGAGCCATATGTTCTATTTTCTCTTCAAGGAGTTAACTACCATGCCCTTTGATTAGGCCTTTATCACTAGTATGCCCTATACTGAATGACCCATAGCATTTGACGCATGCTATCACTTCCCCACTCTCTAGGTTTATGAGGTGAGAAATCTATCTAGGTTTATGAGGTGAGAAATCTACTCAAACACATACCATAAGATCAATCATGAAGCACATATTACATCGATTTGTATAAGAGGTGGAATGATATAACTCCCATGACTTAGCTAGAGTTAAACCAATATGCCTACTCCTTCATCCTGTATCTGTTGGGCACTATGTTGTTCACCAATACAAATGGCAATGTGAGTTAGAGCTTTCTCCCTAGTCTACAGAGCATTTATGACATTGAAGCTCAAAACTAGTACTCTTCCTCACTAGGTTAGATGTATAAGAGTCTAGATATGGCAGCTCGAATGAAGAAGATCCATAGATTCATCTAGGGCTTTGTGTCTAGAGTTCTAGTAGGCAACCCGACTTGATATTTCATTTGTTCCTTTTTGTAAAGTCATATTATTGATTCATGTCCTTTTTTGTAGGTTTCAGCATATGAGCTCCATTGCCTTGCCCCTATGAACTCGACATTCCCCTTTGTTATCTAGTGATGGACAAGTGGGTGCACCTTTTTTTTGGAGCCTATAATGTTCCATCCTTGACATAGCACCATCAATTCCTGAGCTCTCAAGCCTAGACTGATGTAAGTGATTCTGCAAGCACAAACATGGAATTAGTGTTCTAATTTCCTAATTTTTAATTAGTACTTACAAGTTTTGCAAGTTGACTTAGCTTAGTAGGCATTTCCCCTTAAAGAGAAGCATAATTTCCTATGCTCTATTTAAGAGCTCTCCTCTTGTAGAGTGCTTCTAACCACCTCAGAGACTTACTTTTGGTACCTAGAGGAGCATGTGTTGTAATGGCATATAAGGCTTGAGGCCCAATACGTGTCTCAGTGTCCATCTGACACTATGCTATTTTGGAGGTATATTGATGACTTGGCATTTGTCTAGAAGATATCCGTTGGGCTTCCTAAAGATGCCTTTGTAGTGACAGATGGTGAGGACTATAATGTCTGGGCCATTACTCACCTACTTCCACAGGTACCCTACACTTCTAGGCCTTCAATTTAGGTATTATTTTTGTAACACCATTATACCCAACTGATAAACCGATATAGGTATAAGATGTTACACACCTAATTCGATTCTCGTACCTATTTTTGTTGTCATTTCCATCCTTTAGTGATCAACATAGTATAACTATTATCACTAGTATATAGATATTTTTAAATCATACATTATATGTGACATACATATATCACATTCACTTAACACATGTAATACAAGTGTCAATATTATTACATTTAAATTAATAATCAACTGTTACAACTTTCATTTACAAATTCAAACTGAAATAAATATAGCCAAAATTATAGCCTATTTGTCTATATCTAACAATATACGTAATTCTAAACAACCATTTTTTAATCACAATACAAGTACACATTCAGCATGGGATTGATGCTTATGGCGGGCTCTTCTTACCTGTGTCTTTAATTTGTCTACTTCAGTTAATGCTAGGACTCGAACCACCACTTTGCTCACCTTAATTGATAAAATATGCATTAGCAAAGAAGCAAATGCACTAAGCATAATTACTCAGTGATGTATTCTAATACTGTGGAAATTAAATCTTTAAAGTTTAGTAAATAATAACCATTAGTATAAGCTCACTCTAATTATGTCCTTATTCTATTATCTTTTGTTACTTATAACATTTTTGTATTTTTTTATGTTCATAACTTTGTTGTCTCATCCTAATATATCTTATTATTGGGTAGTGATTAGGTGCTATTGTCTCTTATGCCCATTTCTAACTATGTGTCTGATGATAATTTAACATATTTTCCTTGTGTTATGCTCTGTTATATCCTCTAAGAATATGCTCGCATTTTTCCTTAAAACATTTAATTAGTTCCTATTTATTCCTCTCCTTTCACTATATTCGACTGATCATTTTTTTCTCTTTCTAACTTATGTGTATCTATAATTAATTAAGTTCATTCATAGATACATTTCTCAATAAACTTATATGTTCTGTCTTAATATGTATAACATTTATGATGAATTGTATTTATGTATGAATAATAATGTTTGTTATTATATGATTCGCTCATTTTATTTATTATTTCAATTCATCTCTTTTTTCACTTTTTTCACTTCCTTTCCTTTCCCTTCCTTTTTCTCTTTTCCCAAGTTCAAATATTATAATATCTTTAATGGTATATTACTCATTTTTAATCTCATCATTCTTTGTTCAGCCCATATTTGGTAGACATACTCTCAACACTAAATATTGGGATTTGAACTTGTGCAGTGGCCCACATTATGGACCTGAGTAGTTACACCTATCTACGTCCATCTTATAGCAGGGACCAGTTCATAAGAACCTTCCAATATTATAATGTCAAGGATCAATCCTACTGGACCTCCTAATAATAAGATATCAAGGATCAGCTTTAGTAGACCTCCTAATATCTCAACATCAATGGATAGTAGGGATCAACCCATGTGGACCTCCTAATATCCAAGGTAATACGGGTAGCAAGGATCAGCCCATATGGACTTCCCAATACCCAAAGTGTGCAGGGTTCACATCTAGAACCTCGACGGTTGTACCCACCTTACAACACAATCCGGCAATGATCCACAGGGACCAAAGCTAGTAGCAACTGCTAACTCTCTAGTTGACTGGTCAAACTATCCAATAGGTTGTCTAACTTATATGGGCTATTGTCTGCCTCAAATTCATTTACTTTCTAAGCACTTCCATGTCATTTAATTATTCCTAACATATCATTTCATTATTATAGTGTTTCTTATCTTATATTTATAATCTTGGTATATTCCTTCAAGTTAATCATAAACATCCGTTGGATATAAATTTTCTATTATATTCTTATTATTCGTAACATCACTTGTCATTGTATCTTATTATTTATCTTCTGTGAGTCGGAGTTGTTAGATGTATGCCCTAGAGCTTATGTAATAGGGTTATATTCATGTGTTTAAACCTTGTAATTTAATGTAAAAGGCATTTCTCTTTATATCATGATACTTTTATATATTACTTATAATTGTTTGCAATGTTTTAAACCATGTTATAAAATCTCTAGTATAAAATCACAATGCAGAGGAAATCATGAAGTGTTCATGATGTGAGATTCTTATTACATGCAAATGTGATATACCTAAATATCCCTGATTATAGTATTAACAAGATGAGACATTGTTAATGTGGATAGATCAGCACATGTTATACTTCTAGATTGGATCAAGTAGTAGTTCTCACAAGCCATAAGCATAGAGATGCTTAGAGTTAACATATGGATGCTTGCTCAGGAAGTAAGTACATCAGAGACCCACCATGAGATCTTCACTTGGATACGTAATCTATGTCAGTGAAAGTATCTCATCATATCAGTAGTGTAAGTATACTTAGACTTGATATCACTAACTATCTTAAATATAGAGGACATACTTTGACTCCAAAGGTTTTACTTCAAATAAGAAGTAGACATAGCAAGGTGCTTAGGTATGGAATGACATATTAGAAGATAGGGTAGTAATCAATAAAGGATTCACCACCCCAGATTATAGTGGGGAGTTTATCTCACAGTTCTGATTAGTAATCTTTATTTAGGAATCTCTAGCGAAAGAAAGATGCCATGTGTGAATGGGATTCACAATGGGCATTTTTGGAATAAAGGTGAAATTATCATAACAATATGTCCAGGGCTTAATTAGACATACTTAGTAAACCTTTGAGTTGACATAAGTCCATACTCTAAACTGGATGGAATAAAAGATGGTGAAAGGAGTTTATGGCACCGTAACTATATATGGAAGAGTTAAGCCAAACCACTTCACTTTCCAGCACTTGGGTAGTCATAATGCATGGCTAGATGCCTCTCTTGACTTGTATACAAGTGATATATCAATTAGTGAATTGATATTGATTCAATAAGATTGAATCTATAGAGTCCTAGTTAGACTAGGACTCTAATTCACTATATACTGCCTAGCTATTCTAAAAACCCATAGGGTCACACATATAAAAGAAGTTTGAGAAATATTCAATGACATTGAATGTTCTAATGATATTAGATATCACTGGAAGATAAATTAAGTAGAAGAAATAAGCAAATGGGCTTAGGGCCCACTTGCAAATGAGAAGTCCAAAAAATCAGGGTTTTTGGACTTAGGCCTTGTTAAGTCCAAATTTTAATTATTTTTGCATCTAATTTTTTATGGCCTTTTAAAAAGGTTTAAAAGGACTTACATTAAAGTAATTAATAATCCAAAATAGGGCCTAGGAGTGCCACATAGGATTAATGAAAATGGGGCCAAAGCAGATTGCACATAAGCCCATTAAAAGGCTTATACACATAAGATAGAAAAGTGTCCAATTGGTGGATCCATTCTTGTCCAACTTAGGGCTGATATTGAGTGTCAAAATATGATCTGAAAAGGGTTTATTTAAAGTATAAATACCCTTTATAGCTACAGCTACCATAAGTGCATTTTCCATAGCAAAAATTATTGCATAGAACAATTGAAAACATATAAATTTCTTCTTCTTCCTTCATCAACTTGAAAATTCTACTAGCACCTAGATTTTCAAGTTGCTCTCTTCTAAGAACTTCTTGTGTAGATTACCTTGGTAATGTTCCCAATTGAGAATCACTGCGATTTGCGACAACCCAGTGAGAAGAGCAAAAGAAAATGAAAGCTGCATATTAGAATTGCATAGAGAATTTATAGTAAACTCTTATTATGTGATTTCCTCTAATTTAAATAATTTTGTTTTTTAATTTTTCGATGTTCCAACCTTTGTTGGGTTCCATGGATGTTTTATTTCCACTGTGCATGAGTCTATAGAAATCAACAAGAGTATCCTTTAATTGAAATTTAATCCTAATTTATTATCTTTCATAGGATTATATGTTATTGATCGAGTACCCAATGTTTTTTATATGATTCTTAATATATTCTTCATGTCCTTAATTTCCTAATAGCTTATTTATTTACTTATTTATTTATTTATAATGTTCCTTTATCCTCAATATTTAAATAAATAGATATTTATTTCACAATCATTAATTGTCTAGATTACGATCAATTTTTCTAAACGTTATTATCATTAATTAAGAATGAGAATTTGTAATAATTATACATGCATATACATATTTTATCTTATTAAACCATTAATTTCCTTTCTCTTATGGAATTAATCCCTTTTAACTTCATTTTAAGAAATTTCCATATAATTTCTCTTGATTCTAATTTTCAACTATGATTTTTTCTAATTATTTTTATTACTCTTTTTTTAGATATTATGATTATATTTTAACATTCTCATTTATCAACTTACACATGTATAACATATTCTTCCTTCTTCTCCATATAATTGATTTCTTTTATTCATATTCTTCCCTTTAGTTCTTCACAATTAATCTTATTATATAATTAGCCCTTTATTCTTATGTGCATATTTATCTTATTATGTTCTCTATATGTCAAATTAATTGCATAATTAACTTGACATGTTCTTAAAGTTCTTAATGTTACCTTTTTATTATTTAAATCTTTAATTCTTCAATTACATATTAAATTTTATATGTATAGATATCCATAAATTCTTACTTCTACTTTACCAGGTTCTTTAATTAGGTAATTAAAATTGAAATAAATTCCTTTAGATATTTTTATTTATTTATTTATTATTATTATTATTACCTTTTTTCCATTCATAATTTCTTATTCATCATATTAACATACTTATGCTTATATAAAAATTTTGAATTCTTCATAATATTAATTCTTAGATATTTAATTAATTTAATTATTTTTCAACATCAATTTCTTTACATATATACACAAATTAACTATATTATATGCCTAATTAATCATAAAATTTACATTATTCCATTTCCCATAGGTTTTGGACATCATAGGTTGTTTACTCTTCCTATTTAATTTCATCGTTTAAAATATGCTAACATAATTTTCTTAGATCCTAATTATGTCTTCCAATACTATTTCACACTAGCATTAACATTCAAGCTAAACTAACACTTTATTAATGCACATAATACTAAAGTTTTCATAAATAATATAAATTCATACTAATTAATTTCCATTCCATCCTTTTCTTGTTTTTCCTACTTCCAAATATTCTAACATAAACCTCTTATCATTTCCATGCACTCATATTAGTCATTTAAGACAATACATTAAAACTACACTCCACATAAATCATAAACATACACTAAACAAAGTTTAAAATACACATACCTCTTCAACTTAAGTCCATCTAAGCTTGCTTCTCTCTTCTTCAATTCCACTTTATCATCTTTCCATCTCATCCTTCTCAATATCCATTATAGATTCCCTCACATAAAATCACTAGAAATTACCATTGCATTTTAAACATTAACATATAATTCCCTAAATCAAATCTACACCTCAAATAACCTCATAAACATCACTTGGTTTGAGATCAACTTACCAACTTTGGAGGGACCAAAACACCTATCTTCCATCTTCTTTTACCCTCTAAAATTCAACTCTGTCCAACCAATTTAGAGGGGCTAAGGTGTTAGGCATAAAAGAGTGACATTTCTAGTGTATTATTTAGTGATTATTTGATGAAATTAAGGTGTAAAAATGGTGGATCAAGGGAAAAATGAATTTCAGCCATGAAGAGGAGAGGAGAGACATGTATGGGCTGAAAACAAATTAATATTTAATTATTATTTACATATTTATATGGTAAATGGATGGTTGGAATTAAAAATCAACATTTACACATGAATGGCTAGGATTTTTCCATGTGTATTATCCTTAAAAAATATCATTTAATCATTTTCACCTCATAAATCCTTTTTTTCCACTTAGATAGTGAAGATTTATCTTGATACTATTTAATCCAATGGCCAAAAATGCTCCTTACCCAATTATTTGTCATTTGCCTTATACATATATACATTTAATTGAATTTATTTTATTAATTTTTTTCTCATAGTTTCCATCTTCTGAATATTCCAATACTGTGATTTTTGGATTTCTTATCATTTTTAACCATAAGTATATGCCACTTTTGGAATTTTCTGAGCACATTTCTAAATTTTTTCGTTCAGCTTTAAGCAATTTAAAGTCTACCGTAGACCTTAGTTCAAATTTTATTTTCGACTTTTTACCCCTTATATGACCTCAAATACGTCTCAAATTTCACCATAATGCATCTTATAATTAATACTATTTTTTTTTAGGTTAGCTCTATTTGGCCCGGGAACACTATTCACGGCCAATGTGGCACTATTCACCGAAGCCCATTCCTAAACCTTATTTTTCTCACACTTTCTCATCATTACTAAGTCACATGTCACTTCCTTATTTCTCTCATATGTCTCTCTCCTCTTTTTGACCATGAATGGTGAATTTCCTATTTTGCCCCTGGTTTTTTCACAAAATTACCATTTTGCCTTTCAGTCATTTTTTCGCTCCGTAATGTACACCAACCAACTCTATACAATCCGTACATCCATTTCATTCCCCATTTTTTCTTCTAATTCCATTTCTATCCTTATGAAAGCTGGACTGAAAGTCAAGGTGTGACAATTTCCTTATTTCCTTAGTTTTTTGGTTTCTTACAGTCTCTTTGATCCCATTCTCCTTATTTTGCAAGCTTCTACTCCCACTCTTAATCTTGAGCCCTTATCCTTATCAAGGAAGAGGAAGAGGAGCACTCTTAGCTCTAGTGGACCTTGTTCTAGCCCTCATTTCTCACCCACTCCAAGTATCATGCCCTTTCTAGTGGGAGGGGGCCAAGATTAAAACCCTACTACTCTTGTTGTTGTTAGTCATAAGCCTATGCTAGGTGAGGTGATTGGCACATTGACAAGCATCCTTGAGTTGAGCTATATGAGGTATGACCTGGACAACAAGCTTAACTTTATTCGCCTATGTATTGAGGACAGCTGGTCTATTGCCTTTTGATCTAGCTAACACCACTCTAGTAATATTGAACTCTAATCTTCTTATTTCATCTATTAATTGATTTTCTTACGGGGTTGATTATTCATTCCAACAAGTTCGAAGAGTACTTATGGAGAGGATAGCACAAATGGTGGAGGCATTAAGAAGGACCATGATAGATAAGACTCATACCCTCTTGGTGAGTTTTCTTATAATTCTCAATTAATAACAATAATGCATGAAATGCATGAAATACTTAGATGTCCTAATACATTAATGCCTCATTCACTTTGCAGAATGAACTTGCTAGAAGGGTGGCCTCTTTTTAAGCTACATAGAGGAAGGTGAAAACCCTCTAGATGGCTAAAAAGTTGGTACTTTCTTCTAATGATGAGGACACAAAGAGTGAGGAGGAGTGAGGATTGACCCTACTAATGCCATTCTATCATTTTTTTCATAGGCTTCTTGTACATGCATTTATATCTTAAAAATTTTTTGAAACTTTACAACTTCGTATACATTTCTTAGTAAATACAAGTGTTCTTAAACATTTACAATAATAGGCTTCCTTAAAAAAATGTATAGAATTCTATAATGTAAGTCCTTATGGACTAATTCTGTGAAGCTGTCTATGTGAAGTGAGTCCATGTGGACAAAAACTAAGAAAAATCATGTGGACATATCCCAAAATGGTTTGTGAGGGTGTGAGCATGAAGGGTCCATGCAGACATTAACATTGACATTCTGCTTGTAAGTCCATGCAAACCTTGTGGAGTCTTTAAGAGACCTATATCCTTGTAGGATTTGGATTTGTATAGTATCGGCCTATAAATACCCTATGTCTTAACTTGCTTTTTGTATATTTCACCGTGGATCTTTCTTTTACACATTAATTACCCAAAATTATAAATTCGAAGGCCATTTGGGATTCCCTAATTCTTGCTACCTTTTTTGCCATTAGGTTCCTAAAGAAAGTAAAGGTAGACTTTAGTTTCTTGTTAGCTACTCTGTATTATTAGGACCCAATCTTTCTTTTTTTTTCAACTTCAATCATCAAGAAATTGCCCCCACTCTAAAGGAGTTTATTGCTATCATGAATTTTGATCTTTCCATAAATACCCTTATCATTCTACATTCTTTCAAAGATTAGTACCCCTTAGACACTGTGTTTGATTTAGGAGTGTCACCCTCAATAGCTTATAAGCTTATCTCAAAGGTAGGTCCTATCTCATTGGAAGCTATTTTAGAGTTTGCTTGGCAACTTGCCCCTATATCTTCGGAGTGGGCCAAATGTATCATATTGTGTGTCTTGAGAGACTTGCTTATAATAACACATGAAGATAACTCTTGCCACTACAAAATGATTTAGGTATTAAGTGGTATTCCTTGCTAGGACTATCCAAGGGATGGATGCTTTAAAGGTGAAAGATTCGAGTTTATAACTAGAAGCCCTCTTTTTTTATAGGTATGATATTTTCATTGCATGTGTTTTCGTTGTCCTAATTTTTGCCTAGAGAGCCCTTTTGGGGTTTTTCCATAGTGGACTTCTACCCTAATTTTTGCCTAATGTGCACATGTGGGTTTTTACACTAACAGGCTTATTACCTTAACTTTTGCCTAGTGCGCCTATAAAGGTTTTCACACTAACGGGCTTGCCTAACTTTTGCTTAAGTGGTCTAAAGTGGACATTCCATCCTAATGGCTCTTTTTTTTCTTTCTTTAGATATAGTTGCAGGAGAAGTTGAAACTATTATTGGAACCTTTCAAGAGACTTTAGATTTGGTATATGCCCAATCATCATTTTGAGAGGAAGATTAAGAGGAAGTTTAGCTCCAAGGAAGATCGGATTGCATGGCTTAGAGGAACTACTGCACATGAAGTCAGGTAGATATGCCCTTAATGGAAGATTTCCCATTTTTTATTGTCTTATTATTCAGGCTGCACTCTATTGGTTGGTTTGAGATGTGCAACTTTCTACATCCCTTATTGAATCTAAAGGCAGTTTGGATTGAAATAGAGAATTCCTCCTAAACCATTGAGTTTTCAGGGAGGAGCTTTGACTCGACACTTCCTATGCTCTTATCCTAACTTATGGAGACACCGTACCATGCTAAAGAATGTGCTTAATCCTAAAACTATTGATACAAGTATGGATGAACTTGACAACAATTGGATTACAAGTTCATTGAGAGATAACAAAACGTTTTTATTGAAAAGAAAACATGAGGATACATTAGTTACATTTGGAAAAAAGATCGGTAATTGGTTTTAGAGTTTAATTACATGTGAGATGCTTCTCTCTAGAAGGTAATTTGCAAACCAATGATTATCACATAGCATTTTTGCCATTACAACTTGACTCATTTAATCTTAGCAAATATATTAATTGTCTTTAGGAATATTGTCGTTATCAACTAGCCTTTACAAGTTTTCTTGGTTGAATATTTTCTCTTAATGCCCTTATTTTTTGCATAAAGTGCCTTGTTTTCAGATTTTCACCTCATAGAGGTGTCCTAACTTTTCCCTAAGTGGCCTTTTTTGGATTTTTGACTTAGAAAACTTTATTTTTATTTCATTCTTAATAAAAGTATTTTTTAGATTATCCCTATTCATGGGTTCTGGAAAACTTGTTGCCTTCTAAGTTTGAGATTTTAACACTTTCATGCCTTAGTACCTTTTTCACCAGGTTTAGGCCTTCCCAATTGGGCTTGAATTTTCCTTTAGGGTCAGTCAATAAAGGTTTAACCTATTTTAACATAAGATTGCCTTCTTGAATTGAGCATGGTTTTACTTTTTTATTGTATGCCCTAGCTAATCTCTTCTGATACAACTGCATGTGATATAAGGCCTTCATTTGTTTCTCATCAACTAATACCAACTATTCATATCTCACCATGACGATTCAGTTTTTAGAATACATACTTCCAAAACTACCCTTAATGATGGAACTTTTATCTCAATTGGTAGTACTGCTTCTATCCCATCACTAGTGAGTATAATGTTGCACCAATTGAAGTTTTGGTAGTTGTTCTATAACCCTAAAGTGAAAATGGTAATATCTCTTCCCAATCCTTATACGTCACTATCATTTTTTACAAAATTTTCTTGACATTTTTGTTAGATGCTTCAACAACTTCATTTGCTTGCAGTCTATAAGGGAAGAGTTATGGTGTTCAATCTTATACTTCTGGAAGAGTTGCTTGGTTTTGCTTTGAAATTGATAACCTATTATCTGAAATCACCTATTGTGGCACCCATATCGGCATATTTCTTTCAATAAATTTACTCATCTGCTTTGCCCCCAATTTATTGAAAGATTCAACTTCTAACCACTTTGAGAAGTAATCAATAGCCATCACTATATATCTATATCCCCTTACTCTGGGTGGCTTTATTTCTTTAATAATGTCAATACCCTATACTAAAAATAGCCATGGCAAAGTCTTATTAGTTTTAGAGGTGACAAATTACTTAAGTTGGCATAGATTTGGCATTTTGTGGCACTTCTTAACAAAATTATTGTAATATATCTCTATGGTTAGCTAATAGTACCCCATTCTTCTAATTTTCCTTGCAAGATTCCTTCCATTCATACATAACCCATATACCTTTTCATGTACTTTAGATAGTATTTATTATGCCTCATCTTCATCAATACATTAGAGCTAAATGCCATTATAAAGCCTTTATACAGCATTGCTTGAAAGGCAATGAATTAAGTAGATAGCTTACACAAAACTTTCTTATCCTGGTCAGTGGCATGTTTAGGATATTCATCTTTTTTCAAGTATCTATTGT
>CANXYI011565234.1:0-14847 GCA_948208565.1 Hura crepitans | reverse complement strand
GCAAATATAAAAATAAATCTATATTTAAATTGAACATGAAAAGTAAATAAAAAAAAGATAATAGCATTAAAATATATAAAAATAAGCCACAACTTGCTCAACATTGACAATTAACCATAAAATTTCAAACACAGTTAAAATTAAAAGAAGTTTTAGCGTCTCCCTCTCAATCCAAAGGCAGCATCTGAAATGGCATCATTTGGCTAGTTGTGCTTCATGTTTTTTAATGGAAAAATGGAATCCACTTACACAAGGAAATCAAGCTTATCTACATTAATTCTCAAATAAGTTTTGCAATTGACAATGTCATCATCATATCTTCCTTGACAGCACCTCGGAAACCATCAATTTTATTCTCTTATAATAAAAAATACAATGCATGTCTCCAATCTTTACTTAAGAGCCAAAAACTTAGGAAATGGAATGAGAAACGGTAAATGCCAAGTCTAAGCTTCTGCTTCTGTTTGCTTAAAAAGCTTTAAAAGTAAATAATTCAAAAAATAGAAAATTAAGGTAAATCAAAACATACAATTAAAAACTAAATTTTATAACACTTAAATCACCATTTTCAACCAAAAATTCATCTCAAAGCTTTTAGCTTAATTTTGCTTCGATTAAAATATGACAAATTTAAATATCCCTTACTATTTGGAAGATTCTGAATTGGAATTTCGTTTCCTTTTCTCTCTATGAAAAAGAAAGAAAAAGAACTTGGAACATCCTTTGAAATATATATGTCGCCATAAAATCAAAGGATAAAAAGAACTTGGAACATCCATTGAAATATATATGTCCCTGTAAAATCAAAAGATGTCTTCAAGTATCATTTTTGGAATGTTCTTACGCATGTGTGTCCTTCTATGTGGCGACTTCTAATATTAAACTTATATTTTCTAGTAAATTTTAGTTTATGTGCAAGTTAATAGTAATTTGTGTATATTTTATTTACAAAAAAATTTTATTATGTCCATAGCATTATAATTGTAACACACCTTACCCAATCCTTAATCAGATAAAAAAGGAAATGTCACTTCCCGAAGGTTATCCATCTTTACGCTACCTTACCATCCTCATGTTTAACCCTATAAAAAAACACCATTTGTAAATAACGAGTTAACAAATAATGACTGCCCATATGAAAAATCAAAAATTTTAAACCTGTGAGAAAACACTCCTATAACCATTTGATAGGGTGCATTTATGCACCATTTTCCTTATAATTTTTCATACTTTTATATGCTTAATTGATAAAGATTGACTTAGTTTGTGAATTTTGTCATTTTGGGACATGTTTTATAAATTTCAAGTCAATTCATGGATTCTGAAAACTTTTTAGAGAGTCTACTTAACTGCGGGTATTAGCCTTGGACAAGACTAAGGGTCGCGACCACTTGTTAGACACAACCCGATTTTCATTCGACAACTGTCATATTTAGCTATACTTTTTAGGAGGAGTTTTGTGAGGAATAATCTACCATTAATTAGGGTAATTCTGGAGGATATTTTTTACTCATATTTCTTCTAGCTTCTTTGATTTTTTAGAGAAATTTTAAGAGATAATTCTCTTTCTAAAAAGTACTCACTCTTTTTATTATTTATTAGCTGTAAGAGGAATGTATTCCTCATTCTGTTTTTCTACATTTTGAACATTCTGCTAGATTTTTTCAAAAACATGTGTGGCTAATTTCTTTCTTCTAGCCAAGGATTATTGAAGTTTATGTTCAACAAGGATTATGAGATCTAATTGAATTCTTTTCTTCTTTTTATTATTTCAGTTATTGTATGTTTTCTGTTATATTAATATTGTTGTTTTATTGATCTTACAATCTAGCCAATTGTGTGATTAATCTAATAGTGACTACTATTAAAATTTTCGAGAAGATAATTGCTTGATAAATCTAATTTTTGTAGCAAACAACCGATAAATCATATTGTGGAGATATGCAATCTAATTGTAATAAACTGCATTGTCAAGTTTATTGATTAGAATTAGGTTCCTTTAATTCTTAATACTTTTAACAAGTTAAACTTTATGATGGTGGTCTAGGACTGTCTGATTAATTAGAGATTAATTATTGAGGTTTCATAATTAATCTATTTTTAAGGAGGAATTGATTGTTAAATGGTATTCAACAACTATAACTAATTGGCTGAAATAATAATTTGATTATCCTTCGTGTCTATGATCAATCCGAATAATTAAACTGAAATTTATCCTTGTGTTGGGTTTCCATCTATTGATTTTTTTCCATTTAATTTTATTTTTTATTTAATTTGATTTGTTGCTTTAATTTTTAGTTGCATAAAATTCTCATTTAATTAATTGGATCATTTGTCTTGGTTGTTTTGAAAGAATTAAATTAAACAAGTCTTTGTGAATTTGACCTTACTCATTCTATTTACAATTCATTCGCTTAAAGAGAGTAGAAAATTATTTTTGGTGGATTTAACGCCTATCAAATTTTGGCATCATTGTCGAGGAGTGGTTTCTAATTAATTTATTTCCTTTTGATGACCAGGATAGATCATGCAGCTAAACTCCAATACGATCCTAAAATTAAGAAAATGGCTAAGAGACTAACAAAAGAAACCAAAATCAGAAAGTAAGAACTAGCGAGCAGTTCAACAAAAACGAAAGAAGGAGCAACCTCTAACTTGCCTCAATCCTTAAGCGATTTGAAAAAAGAATAGCTCACTATGACGGTGCAAGACAGGAAGCCCATGAGGGTTATCACAGCCTCACCGATAGATTAGCCCCCTTTTTATATCACTTATCTCAACTTAGATGTGAATTTTGAGCTAAGATCGATCATGATACAGTTGTTACCCAAGTTTCATGGGAGGAAAAATGAAAATCCTCACAAGCACTTTAAGGCGTTTCATATGGTTTGTACTAGCATGAAGCCACAGAGAGTCACTGAAGATGAGATTAAATTATATGCTTTTCCTTTTTCATTAAAAGATAGTGCTAAAAATTGGTTATTTGATTTGTCTCTAGGTTCCATTGAAACATAGGCAGACATGGTCAGATTATTTCTAGAAAAATTCTTCCCTTCTTCTAAGGCAATCATAATAAAGAAAGAGATAACTGAATTTAAGCAAAAGCCATCCAAAACTCTCTATGACTAGTGGGAGAGGTTTAAGAGCCTTTGTGCGAGTTTCTTATAGCATAATATATCAAAAATATCTCTAATTGAACATTTTTACAATGGACTTTTAGAGATGGAGAGAAAGATGATAGACGTAACTAGTAGAGGTGCTCTTGACATTAAAACCCCATAAGATGCACGTAATTTGATCAATATCATGGTTGGAACATCAAAGCAGTATGTAAATTAAGAACCCTTGAGGAGGGTTAATGAAGTAAGTTCATCTAACATTGAATCTCAACTTGCTCAACTTACTACTTTGGTCAAAAGCTTGGTTACAGAAAATACACATACTGAAGATCTGTGGCATATGTGCCCACCATAGTCATCCAACTAACATATGCCCTATACTTCAAGAGGATGACTAGCATAAAGTTAATGCCTTAGAAGGATTTTTAGGTCCCCACAAAGAAGATATGACCCATACTCGAGTATATATAACCTAGGATAAAAGGATCATCCCAACTTTAGCTATGGATAGAGGCACCCAAACCAGCAGCAAAGACCGCCACCAAAACAATAGTCGTCCATTTCTAAATAAGGTATGTCATTAGAAGATATCGTGAAGTCACTTGCTAATAATACTGTACAATTTCAATAGAAAACCAAAGCAAGCATTTAGAATTTGGAGAGCCACATAAGTCAATTACAGAACTCCTTGAGTAAGATAGAATCCTAGGGGAGGTTATCATCTCAAACTGAAGTGAATTCAAAATAAAATGCGAGTGTTATAACACTTCAAAGTGGAAAAGAATTATTGGAACCTAGCCGTGACGCTAGCTATGACCCACACTTAAAGTTAGATATAGAAAAATAGGTCACTATTCATCTGAGATAGCCTGACCAACTAAAGAAGAATAATGACTAGCAACCCAACCCATTAGTGAGCAGTCCTTTATTTCTTAAAAGATTAGCAAAATCCAAAAGAGAGAAGGAGGAGAAAGAAATTCTAGAGACTTTTTTGCAAGGTTAAGGTAAGTATTCCTCTACTTGATGCAATTAAACAAATACCTCGATATGTTAAATTTATCAAAGAATTGTATACTAATAAGAAAAAGTTAGTTGGTAATGAGAAAATAAGTGTGGTGAGAATGTTTTAACTGTCTTACAAAGGAAATTATCTACCAAATGCAAATATCAAGGTATGTTCACCATCTCTTGCAAAATTGATAATGTAGGGGTAATCTTAGTTAGCTTTAATAAATGTTATGTCTACGTCCGTTTATTCCTTCTTAGATGTTAGCCCCTTGAAATAGACTGATGTAGTTATTCAACTTGCTAATAAATTAGTTGTGTATCCTAAAGGTGTGTTAGAAGATGTGTTAGTTCAAGTTAATGGATTAATATTTCTTGTTGATTTTTATGTTCTAGATATGAAAAAGGATAAATCTAGTAACACTTCTTATATCTCGTTAGGAGACCTTTTTTTAGTACTGTTAGGATTAAAATTGGCGTGCACAATGGTACACTTATTATGGAATTTAATGGCAAGATAATTGAATTTAATGTTTATGCTGCCATAAAGTATCCAAATGAAGTATCTTATGTATATGGCATATATATTATTGATCCATTAGTTAAAGAAACCTTTATTATGCATGAAATTGGTAAATTAAATGTTGCATTATGTGAGAATTATACTATTGATAGCTTGGAAAAGGCTGAAAAGAACAAGGTAATATATGATGAATTGAATAAAGTGGTTGGAGCATTAGAAGCATCTAAGACCATAAGGTATGCACCCCTAAAAATTAAATTGCTTATTTCCCATTCTAAACTTCTTCCTTCTATTATGCAGGCATCAATTTTGGAACTAAAAGCATTGCCATCTCACCTGAAATATGCATTTTTGGGTGATAGCAATACCCTTCCAATGATCATCTCTAGCAAACTTGGCCCCTATGAAGAAGAAAAATAGGTTCAAATGTTGCAAGAGCATAATGAGGCTATTGGATAGGCAATTGTCGAGGATTAAGCCCTTATATCTATATGCACAGGATATTACTAGTAGATGACGACAAGCCATCTAGAGAAGCTCAACGTCGCTTGAATCCACCTATGATGGAGATAGTAGAGAAATACATTCTTAAAGCTCCTTGATGCAGGTATAATCTACCCAATCTTGAAAGTAAATGGGTAAGTTCAGTTCAAGTTATTTCTAAAAAGACAAGTATTACAGTTATCAAGAATTCTAATAGTGAGTTAGTACCTACCCGAGTTCTAAATTAATGGAGAGTTTGTATTGATTATAGGAAATTGAATGCATCCACTAGAAAAGATCATTTTCCATTACCTTTATTGATTAAATGCTTGAACGATTAGTAGGTAGAACTCACTATTGTTGTCTTGATGATTAATCAGGTTTTTATAAGATTTTAGTTACACTCGAAGATCCGGAGAAGACAACTTTCACTTGCCCATTTGGGACATTTACATATAGAAGATGTCATTTGGACTCTGCAATGCTCTAACAACATTTCAAAGGTTTATGATTAGTATATTTTCAGAATATGTTGAAAACATAATTGAAGTGTTTATGGATGATTTTACTGTATATGGTAAATCCTTTAATGAATGCTTGGATAATCTTGCCAAAATTTTCAAAAGATGCCTAGAATCTAACCTAGTCTTGAATTATAAGAAGTGTCATTTTATGGTTGATCAAGGATTGATTTTAGGACATATAGTATCTTCGAAAGGAATTGAAGTAGACAAAGCTAAGATTGATGTTATTAAAGGCTTACCTTACCCCACCAATATGTGGGAATTGTGTTCTTTTCTTGGATATACATGTTTTTACAGGCGTTTTATCAAGGACTTCTCTAAAATAACTCACCCCTTTATAGACTCTTACAGAACAATGTGGCATTCGAGTTTAACGAGGCATGCAAGGAAGCTTTTGATAAAACTCAAGGAGATGCTAATTTCAATGCCAATGATTCAACCACCAGACTAGAATCTCCCATTTGAGATTATGTGTACTGCCAGCAACTATGAAGTTAGTGCAGTTCTTGGATAGAGAATTGGAAAGAACCATCATGTTATATATTATGCTTCTAAGACACTAAACAGTGTTCAAAGCAATAACTCAACTACAAAAAATGAGCTCTTGGCTATTGTTTTTGCTTTAAAAAATTTTAGATCTTATTTACTTAGCACTAATATGATTATTTACTCTAATCATGCAGCATTCAAGTACTTACTGAAGAAGAAAGAAGCAAAGCCAAGGTTGATTAGGTGGATTCTCCTTTTACAAGAATTCAACTTGGAAATTAGAGATAAGAAGGGATCCGAGAATTTGGTAGCTGATCATTTGAGTAGGTTGTTTATGAGTGGAAAGCCACTATGAGTACAAGATGAATTTCCAAATGAAAGACTACTATCAGTCCAAAAGGAAACCCTCTAGTATGCTGATATAGTTAATTATTTGGCGATCGGTGTGCTACTGGATGACTTGTCTAGAGCTGAAAAAATTAAAATAAAAAGTCAAGCTAAGTATTTTGTTTGGGATGAACCTTATTTATAGAAGCATTATACTAATCAGATTGTCAAGAGATGTGTGCCTAATTATGAGTTTACATCTATTTTAAAATTTTATCACTCTCTTGCATGTGGACATTTTGGACCTAAGAGAACAGCTAAAAAATTCATGAGTGTGGTTTATATTGGCAAGATTTGTTTAAAAATTCTTATGTGTTCTGCAAAACATGTGATAATTATCAAAGAACAGGTAACTTAAGTTATAT
Source organism: Hura crepitans (assembly GCA_948208565.1). Taxonomy (NCBI): domain Eukaryota; kingdom Viridiplantae; phylum Streptophyta; class Magnoliopsida; order Malpighiales; family Euphorbiaceae; genus Hura; species Hura crepitans. The sequence continues at coordinate 7,952 of CANXYI011565234.1, read as the reverse complement.
AGATCAAATGCCTTTAACTTTAATAATTTACTGTGAAATTTTTGATATTTAGGGTATTAATTTCATGAGTCCATTTCCTTATTCCTTCAACAATTACTACATAATTCTAACCGTTGACTATGTCTCTAAATGGGTAGAAGCAAAGGCTAACCGTATTGACAATGCTAAAGTTGCTGTGTCAATTTTAATATTTTTGTTAAGTACGATATACCAAGAGCCATCATAAGTGACAAATGAACTCATTTTTGTAACAAGTTGATAGGGACACTCTTGGAAAAATATAATGTGACTCATAGGACCTCTATCGCTTACCATTCTCAAATGAATGGATAAGCCGAGGTGTCAAATAGAGAGATAAAATTTATTTTAGAGAAAACGGTTAGCACCATAAGAAACGACTGGAGTCAGCATTTGGATGATGCACTTTCGGCCTATAGGACATCATATAAAACACTAATAGGTATGTCCCTATATCATTTAGTATATGGTAAATCTTGTCATTTTCCTATAGAGATGGGGCACAGGGCATTTTGGACAATCAAGCAATGTAATATGAAGCTGAATAAGGCTGGAGAGCAAAGGAAATTAGACTTATAAGAGTTGGAAGAATTGAGAAAGGATGCATATGAAGATGTAGTGTTATACAAGAATAGAACAAAGACTCATCATGACAAAAAATTTATGGGAAATAGTTTTCAGTATGTCAGAAAGTTTTACTTTTTAATTCTCGCTTAAAATTATTTCCTAGTAAATTGCGTTCTAGATGGGTAGGACCTTTTAACAAAATTTTTTATCATGATGCAGTAAAGATAGTTGATTTGAATTGTGAAAAGATTTTTAAAGTGAATAGACATCTATTAAAGCCCTATTATAAAGGTTTTCAAGAGCACAATATGGAGGAAATAAGCCCAATTGGGATGCTAGATTTACCCAAAATTCTTAATTGATTTTTTTTTGCTTATTTTTGTTTATTTGCATTTTGAATTTTGATTTTAATTTATTTCTTTAGTTCTTGTTTAAATATGACTGATACAACTAGCATGGCAATTCGTATTTATCATTTACAACTTTTAACATATTTTTAGGATCTTAAATAATTATATTTTTTTCACTTAATTGAATTTTTTTATTTTCTCTTTAATATATATATATATATATATATATATATATATATATATATATATGTGTGTGTGTGTGTGTGTGTGTGTGTGTGTGTGTGTGTGTGTGTGGTCATCTTCAACCTTGGGACCTAATAATATTTTTCTGACCTGTATTTTTTTGTCATTTTAAGTATAAATACAGTGACAGTGGAAGGTGAAAAGAAGTGATAGTAAAAAAAATTATGGTTAAAAATTACAGGATTAGGGATTATATAGATATTCGTGGGCCTTAGCCTTGGGCCACAGCTATTACACAAAAAGAACATGCCTCTTTTTCATAATTTTTACTCATGCCCTATTTAACTTTTACTGCCCCTTTAAAATTTTTTTACAGATGTAGGAATAGTTCCCCATGCCTTCAACTGTGAGTCACCTTAATCGCCTCCTCCAAATAACCTTCCACTAGTAGAATGCCATTCAAAAGAAAAGCACGTTAAGGTGGCTGATTACTAGCAATACCATCCACCTCTCACATTGCAAAAATGCCAGTGCCAAGCAACATCGTCAAAAATGTGTAAGCCAATGAGGCATGCGTATTACAAACCCATCAATAAGCAACGACATAACTAAACATCTCCATCATATCCACATTGAGCCAGAGACAATGATCGACGGTAACCCTCTCTTAGCATCCAATGCATCACAGCCTGACATTATTGAGCCCGCAACTGCAAGCCAGCGACAAGCACCACCAAAGACAGAGCTCATGACCATAAACCCAACGCCGTCTACCCCTAATCCACTTGATCTAGTCTGGGTTTGGGTTGAGCTCGAATTGAAAAGTGATCCAAAAACCAACAATATTCCCCTAGATTCGAGATCAAAAAAAAGACCACTAAAACAATGATAGTCTCGGGTCAACAAGGGAAAAGCTATCCTGCAACCTAGTGACGATCTCTTGAATGACCACCTAACATTTACCGATAAGAAAGAGAAGAAAAAGTACACTGCTATCTCTAAATTGCTTATTGTGTAATGTAGGTCTATACATTAATTTATCTTGTCTGAATTACATATTGCTGAACACGTGAATAAACTAATTGCCAACATTAGTTGGTAAACTTATTACTTTATGATTCTACCTGCTTATATTAAACTGTGTAGGAAATTTTATACCACATTTATGTTCAAAAAACTAAAAGATTTAGTGAATTTCAAGCTAGGAACACCGAATATGATTTCATTTAGGTTAATGGAGTATAGGTTTAATTTGTTGATCACTGATTTTAATATTGCCATGGGATTTATTTCTTAGGAGAAAGTTGATTCAAGTGTATATTTGATTAGTTTATGTGATTTTCATGATGATTTTGATTGCCTAGCAGTTTATAGGTAGTTCACGTAGAATGACACCATAAAATATGACCCAAGCTCTTATAAAGATACATTTCTCGAAGATGGATCATTTAGATATATACATAGATTCCTTGCTTTTTCATTTTTTGGTAGGAAAGATACACCTCACATCCTTTCCAAGACTGAGTTATTTTTTCTTTGGTGTATGATGATTGCTACAAGAGTGAATTTGGGATTTTGGTTGCTAGCTAATTTTTCAATGTTCTGTTATTTAGGAGGCCACTTATTTTAGGATCATTAATCACCCACTTTGTTGTTACTACATATTTGATTGATTTGAATGACAATGACTTGCACATTGCTTGTAACATGCCTTTTCTGAATATTAGATGTTTGGATAGTACGGGTTTGTTAGCCTAGAAGGATGGGTATGTGTGTTTTGATTCTGCAAGTCCTATAATCCCACACCATTTGAGATTTTTTTCTAGAGGAGATAGGGCAGACTCCACCTACCTAACTCAAAAAGCTAATCTTCGGTAACTAGAGGGTAGAATTGATGCTTTAAAGGGATATGAGAAGATAGATGAGTGCCTCCACTTCCTCGAAGGAAGAATTATATTAATTGAGGATCAACTGACCCACATGGATAAGAATATTATCAGCATCTGCAGAAGCCTTAACATCAACCACATCCCATGCACATAATGGCCAATTAAAAGGAGTTCTCTATCTTTATATTCTTGCCTATTCTTGCTTATTCACATATGAGGATATTGTGTAAATTAAATTTGGAGGGGTGTATATCATTGTTGATATTTTTGCTTTTGTTTGAGTGATGGCCATAGTTAGTATAGCTTAGTTTAATTATCTATCTTTCTAGATTTTTATTTATTTCTTTCTAGATCTTAAGAATTTTTTTTAATGTCAATTGCATGCTCTTCTGATACATGGATTGTGATATCCTTGAAGCAGTCTTGCTACTTGAGTTTAGTGATTTAAGTTGTGAATTTTGCAAAAATGATTAGATAGTTTGTTTATTTACTCCCTACTTATTGTTTTCCAACTCATGAAATTTGAATATTATGCTTGGATTAAAAAGGTGAAACAATTAATCCTGTATGCATAACAATTGGATTGCCATGCATATGTGAAGAAGTAGCTAAAACTTGCCTAGATATTAATCTTAATGCTTAGAATTGCATGAAAGGAGACTTGAAAACTAGTATCTTCAAATTAGAAAAAAAGGGCACATCTTAAAAATTTTCACTCCACTAGTCATGGGAATTGTGGTCACTATCATTGGTTAGTTTAGGTGGCACGACATATGTTCCCCTTAAGCAAACTCTCTTTAATAAATGTGAAAAAATAATAAATAAAGGAGATTTGTGTATGGAACAGCCCAATATTGAGAGAATTAACCCCTTATTTGGGCTGAAAAGTATTCGAATCATCCACATTTCATTTAATTATAAGTGATACTAGTAGCCACTAAGGCTATAATTTATCAAAGATGCCTAAGCAAGTTCAATAAGTGCCTAAATTCAATAATTTGATGAATAAATTAAGAAAAAAGTGTTAAAGGTCTCCATTTTTAATACTTGTTTGCCTTGTGTGGATCATACCTTGATAAGTTTAGATACATTTTTCTATATGCATTGGCTTAATTTTAGATGGATTAAAAATTATCATGTAAATAAAATTTGCTAAACTAGTGTTGATTGAGTTGTTAATGATTATCATTTTATCTTGTGGGAGTATAGAAATTTATTTGTTGATTTCTTTCTTAATTTCATAGCTTAAGTTGCTAAAATATATTAGTAATGGTTGTGGAAGGAAAAATATATTCCACTATCTATTTCATTTTATTTCAATGCTTGCGCTTAAAGACAAGCATGGTTTAAGTGTGAGGGGGATTTGATAGGATGCATTTATGCATCATTTTTTTTTGTAATTTCCCATACTTTTATATGCTTAATTGTGCTTAATTGATAAAGATTGACTTAGTTTATGAATTTTGTCATTTTAGAGTAGGTTTTATAAATCTCAAGTCGATTCAAGCCTTTTTGGAGAATTTACTTAACCGCGGGTGTTAGCCCCGGATTAAGACCAAAGGTTATGGCCACTTGTTAGATACAACTCGATTTTCATTAGATAACTGTCATATTTAGTTGTACTTTTTAGGAAAAGTTTTGTGAAGAATAATCTACCATTAATTCGGATAATTCTGGAGGATATTTTGGACTTGTATTTCTTTTACCTTCTTTAATCTTTTGGAAAAATTTTAGGAGATAATTCCCTTTCCAAAAAGAACTCTTTCTTTTTTATTATTTATTAGCTATAAGAGGAAAGTATTCCTCATTATGATTTTTTGCATTCTGAACTTTCTACTGGATTTTGTCAAGAATATGTGTGGCTAATTTCTTTATTCTAGCCAAATATTGTGAGATCTAATTGAAATTTTCTCTTCTCTTTATTATTTTAGTTATTATATATTTCTTTTTATATTAATATTGTTATTTTATTGATCTTACAATCTGACCAATTGTGTGATTAATCTAATAGTGATTGTGTTTAAATTTTTAATAAGATAATTGCTTGATAAATCTGATTTTCATAGCAAACAACCGATAAATGGTTTTGTGGAAATATGCAATCTAATTGTAATAACTTGTGTTGTCAAGTTTATTGATTAGAATGAGGTTCCTATAATTCTTAATACCTTTAACAGGTTAAAATTTATGATGGTGTTCTAGGACTGCCTGATTAATTAGAGATTAATTATTGAGGTTTCATAATTAAGTTATTCTTAAGGAGGAATTGGTTGTTAAATGGTATTCAATAAATATAACTGATTAGCTGAAATAATAATTTAATTATCCTTCTTGTCTATGATCAATCCGGAGAATTGAACTAAAATTTATCCTTGTGCTGAGTTTCCATCAATTGATTTTTCCCATTTACTTTTCTGTCTTTTATTTAATTTGAAGTGTTGCTTTAATTTTTAGTTGCATAAAATCCCTATTTAATTAGTTGGATCATTTGTCTTGATTGTTTTGAAAGAATTAAATCAAATCAGTTTCTAAGGATTCAACCCTACTTACCCTATTTATAATTCATTCACTTAAAGAGAGTAGGAAATTATTTTTAGTAGTGATACCCATCACATTCTTAAATACCGCTACAATAATTGGATCCTCCTGATCCCTCAAATATCCTCAACCAATGTCAACATCACATCTACATCTCAATAAATAAAATAACATCATGAATAGTACTTTTCGGGATGAATAGTACTTTGTCCGAAAAATTCTAACTTTATAAATAGTATTTTCCTAGAATGAATAGTGCTTCCGAGACTCGTGATGTAGCAAAGTCACTGGATGAAAGTATTAGTCAAAAAATAATTTTGGATAAGGTTTGAAGTCAATCGGAGTTCATTTGATTGGGTAAAAATGCTAAGAAAATTTTTACGGCAGTACCTTAGGAATAGTGACGAAGGCAAAACTGAACCTTAAATAATTTTTAAAGTTACTTAGAAAATTGTGAAATATATACAACTTGATATTTAAAAATTCTAACCAGTCTAATGACACTGAAAATGAAATTTTTGGAGTCCAGAAAGTATTTTTACTAAAATCAATTACAGGAAATTTGGGCATTTTAATTCAATTTTTTTTTTTGCATTCTTCAAACTCTTATTTTTAGAAACTAAAGAGGCATTAATTTATTTAATTTTTGAAAGAAAAATTAGAGAAAAAAATAAGTGGGTTTGATTTTTAAAATAATAAAAGAAAGAAGGAAATTTATGTTCTTTCTTGGTCAAAGAATGAATAGTAAAAATCACCTCTCCTCTTCCACCTTGTTGTCCAGCCAATGTCCTCCCCTAATTGCCTATTTCTTGATTTTTCTTTCTCCCTTCACAAGCCAAATTAATTCACCAAAATTTAATGGTAGCTCATCTACAGTCTCTAAAGATAATGGGAAGTGGAATTTCACGAAACGATCGTGTATAAGGCTCGATTTAATGACTCAATGAATAGTATCACATTTTTTTGGGTAAGTTTTTTCGAACTCTAACATTTTTCCTAGCTTTCTAGGGTGTCTAAGAGTTGTTCTATGTGATTGATTTTAATTTTTATTAACCGTATGATTTTATATAGAATTTAATAAATCGAATCTATAACTTACAGTTGAGTAGGGTGACAAAATGAACAATTATGGGAAGGAGAAGGTGTAATCCAACCTCCTGTGTGCTTTTTAACCCGTAAAGTAAGTGTAATTGCTATAATATGTTAAATAATGAAATGCCCTAAATAAATGTGTTTATGTTTGTGATAATGTGTTAGAAGAATTTGGCATTTAATAATCAAATGAGGTGAATTAATGACAATGTCATTACTTAATATGTCGTTTGATGTGTGAATGATGATGATAATAAAAGTATGAATGCATGATTCATTATGGCTGAATTTATCATTGAGGTACTAATGGATTTTTATGTAAATTATATGATGAATATAAATGGAAAAGTAGATTAAATGCTTATGACATGTATTATGTAAGTGGTATGAATTTAGGTTGTATGAGGAATATGTAAGAATGGAGTGAATGAAGAAATTGTGTGTTAAATGCATGTAGTGGTATTGTGAAGTTATGGCATGTGTATGGTCTGTGAGAAATGTAAGATATAGGTATGTAGAATGTATAGGCTGAAAGGTTTGATGCATAAAAAACACGTTCATATATGGAAAAAATGCCTAAAAGTATGAAGTTACATAATACTAAATGAAAATATGCATGCGATCGAAAATGGTTATGTGACGGTGCATGAAAATTAAGAAATAATTATGTAAAATTCTATAGCAAATTTGCATATGAAGTGTGTAAATGCTCATTTACGAGCTATGGTGGGCCAAATGAATATGTGGCCTAAGTTGAGATACTTAACCATGAAAAATGAACTATAATCAAGCTAGAGAGGAAGTTATGAGTAAAAGAAATGGTATGTGTGCATAATTACTAAAAGTGACATTTTCATGTGTCTAAATGGTATGTAATGGTAATGTGTGCTTATATGTGCATAATTCTTAAATGTGGTGTTTAAGTCATATCTCATGATGGTAATAGGATTTAAGAATCATAAAAAATGTTTAAATGGCACACATAGACTATATAGGCAAAATATACTAAATTAAGAAGAAAAATTATAATAAAGGTAATTAATAGCCCATTTGATTAAAACAACCTAGTTGGATAGGTTGACTAATCAACTAGGGTTATTATTAGCTGCTAGGGTACATCTATGCCTATTTTACATTAGTCGATGGGCTTATGCTATATGTTGAGCCTTTGGGCCACTATATAGGTGCAGCCGCTAAAGGGTCTAACAGAACCACTGCACGTATTTCTATATGGGTGTAGCAGCAAATGGTTCAATAGGACCATTGCACCATATTTGTTTATTGATTCATGACTAAGGCTGACCTACGGGTCTAT
>CANXYI011565211.1:0-16160 GCA_948208565.1 Hura crepitans | reverse complement strand
TAATTAGAGAGAGATAAAGATAAGGATCAACAGATGCAAAGGAGTTGTGCTCAGCATAAGAGAAGTACTCCGTCATTAACACGAGGTCTAACATGTCTAATTCTCATACATAAATGCATTGGTGTTCTCATATCGGCACATTTGAAATACACATGCATCATCATTTCTTTGATCTATGTCATTAGTCTAGGGTTCCGCCTGTCACCACCCCGTTCCCCTTCTCTGTTTTTTTTTTTTTTTATTTTTTAATGTTGTATTTATGTTTCTTTTTAGGTCCTCTATATCCACTTTTTATGTCTTATTTTCATATAATGTTTAGTTTAAATTTATAAATTTTAAGTCCCATTAAATATTTTGTTAATTAATTTATTTTTTATATTCTTCTTATTTTTAAATGTCCATTATACTCCTATGATATTGTAAAAAAATCACATTTAATAAAATTTTATATATTTTCAAATATGTGCTCTGCTTTATAATAATTATAAATAAACGTAATTACTTTGATTTTCTGAATCAATTAAAATCATATTTTTTTCATATTAATTTAATTAATGATGCTTGTTATTAGGGTTAATAGCAAGTCAAATAATTTTTGACATTTGATCAAGTACCTAATTAATATTGTAATTTATTGACAATTAAAATATTGTTATTTCGTTTATTTTGGACTTAATTTTTGTAATACAAGTCAATGGACTTGGATCTATGTAAATTAAATTGAAATATATCTTTATTTATGAAAAATTTTTAAATATTAACTGGTTAATACTATCTTTTTATATGATTTTTTTTTCTTTTTTCTTGTTTTTGAAACTTTTATATTATAATTTATCTTTTTATTAATATTTAATTTAAAATTATTACATTATTTATATCAATGCAATATTAAAATTATATAAAATTATGATAAATAAAATAAATTTTGTATAATATTTAAAAAATATTTTTTATAAATTAATTATTTCATTATATAAAAGGGTTTAGATGGCGATATCAAGTAATCAATACCCAAACCTAATACGGATAATAAGATCAATATACACGAACAAATTTTATTAGGATCAGAGTAGATCAGATGCCTAAAAATACTATTTGCCTCTCTAATTAATGGTGCTTCTTATTACAAATAGTAGCAAATAATATATTTTTGGTCATCCATGTCAGTCTACAATTAATAAGTCATGTTTTGTATTAATTTTTTTATTCGTATCAGATTCGAGTACTAATTATTAGGTATTGCTATTTGAATTTGTTTATATAATTTAATAATTAATTCTTGAAAAGCATTTTTTCAAATATTATGCAAAATTAATAATATTTATGAAAATATTATATAATTCATATTTTACCACTTAAATCCATTTTTTGCCCCAACCCTAATAACTCGTATTCAACTATTAATTTTATATCAATTATATAATTTTTTTTATAAATAATGTAAATTTTACGTAATATTTAGGAAAAATATTTTTTTATAATTAATTATTTAATTATATAAATAATTTATATAGTAATTTTTAATGATTAATATTCGAATTCAATACATATAATAAAATTAACACTGTGTGCATTTTATTAGAATCGTAGCTGATCAAGTACTCCCAAATATATAACTTATTGTCATTTCTAGTACTAAATACTATTAATTAATTCAAAATAATAAATATAGTTTCAAACATTAAGTTAATTATGTTTATTTATAATTATTACAAGATAAAATATATTTTTAAAAATGTATAAAATTTTATTAAATGCAAATTTTTATAATATTATTAAAGTATAATAAAAATATAAAAAAAATAAAATTATATAAAAAAATAAATTAATTAATAAAGTATTTAATGGCACTCATAATAAAATTTACCTTACAATGAAAAAGAAATGCAAAGTTCCTATTTCAAGGGGAGTGCGCAGGGTCCCTCCAAAATGGGATATAATAAAGTACAGGGCCTGAAATGGAGGGACCCTAAGGTCCTCCGTTTTCATGTAATGTTTTACTTGTAAAATTACATATTTAATCCTTATTAAAAATTAAATATTTAATTCAATATTTTATAAAATTCATGAATTAATCTCTAAATTGAGCTAAATGGTTTAATAAGAACAGGTAAAAGACGTCTGATCTGAGCTAATCGAAAATGATTTTTCGAGTTTTTTAAATTATTCATGTTAGGTTAAAAAAATTTATAATTTTTAAATTTTTAGTCAAATTTCTTTGGATGAAATCCAAGCAACCTGACGATTATAAACAATTATTTTATTTTTATTTTGTTAATTAAATTAATAAAATAATCATACTTTATATTAATTTTAGATTTATAGGTTAAATTTGATGTATTTATTTGTGAATTTTTATTAAAATCAATTGTGATTAATTAATGTGATATGAAGTATTTTATAGGATATAAAATGTGATTTTTTTAATTGTTTTTTTCAAGTTATTTGGATCGGATTTGAAAATTTTTGAATTGTTAAGATTACGTCTCGAATATAATTTCAAATAGAATTAAATTGTATATTTAGGTTAGCTCGAACTCTGACCTGTACTCACTCATAAATCAAGTCAATTCATATATATCCAAATTTTTGTAGGATCATTGATGAGTTGATTGGATTTAAGTTAATTTTTTATGAATAAAGGATAGAATTATAGATGAATTTAAAACTTATCATTTCTAAATTAATAATTAAATTATTTTGTTAATGAAATCACATTTTCTTAAATTTATATATTTAAAAAAGATAAAAATATATAATTTTTATGACTAAAAATATAAGTTTTAGGACATAAATTTTCATGTAAAATAAAAAATAAAAAAAGACTAAATGTATAATTTTCAAAACTGAATATATAATTTTTTATAACATTATTATCGAAATATATAAAAATTTTCTTGTGAATTATAAAATAATTAAAAAAAGGACATATATACAATTTTAGGATTAAATTGTAAATTTACATGTTTCAAAATGTAATTTCCAAGTTATTCTAACCTCAAAACTAGGGAGGGTGATAGGTAAGGTATTTTTTGATACCTGATCCACTTCGATTTTAATAGGACAGGTTATAATAGTTTCTAAATAGATTTAGGATTGATTCAAGTATTAAATTTACTACCTGCAACAGATTTGAGTTAGATTCGAATATTAATCATTAAATACTCGAATCTATTTACAAAATTCAATATTTAGTTTATAAAAAATATTTTTTTAAATATTATATGAAATTTATATTATTTTTTATCAAAATATTTTATAATTTCATTATATATTGATATAAATAATATAATATATTTGATTAATTAGAATTTATTATTTATTTTATTAAATATATTATAAATTTAATTAATATTTTATGTGTTAAATGGATATTTAAATGAGTTTGGGTATTATTTAGATAATTATAAGTGGATTCGGATAATTTAAATATGTTTTTAATCAAATTTTAAATAAATTTGAATTTAGATATAAATAATCAAATTTGAATTTGAATAGAGTGATTTTTGTAGATATTCAACCCGCTATCATCCCTTCTCAAAATCGAGTGGTACCTTCCTCTCTCTAAGGCCAGCAGCTCAGGCCTCGAAACGGGGGACTGCACCCCACTTCTTCATTTTTTTATTGTAATAAAAATATTGCCCATTTAAATTATTTAAACTCATACAAAAATTTTATTATTAAAATTATTAAATATTTTATTCATTAATTTATTTTCATATAATTTTAATTTTTTATATCTCTATTATATTTGAATAATATCATAAAAAATTCATATTTAATAAAATTTTATACTTTTTTAAAAATATATTTTACCTTGTAATAATTATAAAAATATAATTACTTTAATATTGAAACTATATTTATTATTTTAAATTAATTAATATTATTTAGCATTAGAAATGGCAGCAAAGTCGTGTATTTTTGAGTGTCTGATAAGTTATGATATTAATAGAATGCATGCAGATATTAATTTTATTATTTGCACTGGATTCAAGTATTGATTACTAAAAATTACTATTCGAATCATTTATATAATTAAATATTTAATTTTAAAATATATTTTTTTCTAAATATAACACAAAATTTACATTATTTATAAAAAAATTATATAATTTATATATAATTAATACCCGAACACGACTTATTAGGGTCGGATAAAAAAATAAATTCAAGTGGTAAAGTATAAATTATATAATATTTTTATAAATAATATTAATTTTGTACAATATTTGAAAAAGAAAAGCTTTTTAAAATTTTATTATTAAACTATATAAATGAGCTTGGATAATAATGTCTAATAATTAGTACCTGAATTTGAAATAGATAATAAAATTAATAACAAACAAGACTTATTAAGGGCAGACTGTATCAGATGATTGAAAATATATTATTTATTGTTATCCGTAATAAGAAGCACTATTAATTAAATATGACAATTAATATTTTTAAGTGTTTGGTATACTCTAACACTGATAAAATATATTCGTATATTAATCTTATTACTTATATTAGATTTAGATATTGATCTTTAGATACCGCTATCTAAACTCTTTTATATAATTAAATAATTAATTTATAAAAATATTTTTTAACTATTATACAAAATTTATTTTATTTATCATAATTTTGTATAATTTTAATAGTGCATTAAGATAAATAATGTGATATTTTTAATTAAATATTAATAAAAAGATAAATTAATAATCATAGAAGTATAATGGACGTTTAAAAATAAGTATTATATAAAAAATTAATTAATTAATACAATATTTAACAGGACTCAAAAAATTATAAATTTAAATTAAATATTATATGAAAAATAAAATCTAAAAATGAATATAATGAATTAAAAAAGTAAAAAAAAAAACACAATGTTAAAAAATAAAAAAATTAAAAAAGTAAACATTAAAAAAAAAAAAAAAGAAAGGGCAACCGAGGGTTTGAAGGCAATATGATACTCGTCAAGTCCAAAAAAAGTATCTTCCTGTCTCCGAGGACGGCAGCTCAGGCCCCGAAATGGCAAAAATCAACAAGTACACATGGTTTTTTTTTTCTTTCCAATCGGGCCCTATAAATATCAATTAAGAGAAAAAAGATAGGTTTCTTGCTCTGCAAATCCGCCATGACAAGGTCAAAGAGACGAGGTGCTAAATTGCAACAGCATACCCATCTCGATGAGAACTGGACATACAGACCTGTTCATAACCAATCTCAATATCATCAACAACAAGAACGAGAACAAGAACAAGACTCCAATTTTCAATCTTCTTCTTTCTCAGCTACTTCTTCCCAGCAACAAGCTTCCGGAATCAAATCCCCTAAAACTCTGAAAAAGTGGGTTTCTCGCAACAGATCTAAATATGCGTCCAAACAAACAGTTAAGGAGAATTCTGAAGTGGATGCCTCGGAGTCTCCTGTAACTTCGTTGAATTCGGAAGTGAATTCTCCTGTATCTGAATCAATTTCAGCGAAGATGGATGTGCTTTCCTTGAGTTCTGATGCTGGTTCTTCGAATTTTCGTAATAAAGAGAATAGTCAGCTAGAGAATAACGACAAGGATGACAAGGAATCAGAAAAAATGGAAAACGAGAATATGAATGAAGGCCACGGTCCAGAAAAGGAAGCAGATGATGCTGTGTGTTTATTGGAAAAGTTGCAACTGGGTGTGGAGGAACCTGAGTTATCTGAAGAACAGCTAAGAATCAATGACCAACTGCAGGAGGATGAGGTAATTTGATAAATACTGAGGAGCTCTTGAATTTGAATACTGGTGTAATTTTCTGTTTATTATGCATATTTGGATTTGCGTTATGTTAAATAGAGCTTCTTGAAGTGCATTTGCACTCTCTGCAATCTGTTGATATCCTTTTAAGGCCTCTAATTTGTTAAGAAACTTGCTTCAAATGCATTAGAATTTATTTTGCTCTACTTTTTGTGAGGATGTGTGAAGCTTAACTGGATGTGGTTAAGACCTCAAATACTTGGAAAATAATGGAACAACCGACATAATTAAAAGCCTGCAGAAAATTGTTAGATAAAAGACTATTCATTGAGGAGAATAAGTGAAAAAAAATCAATCCTTGGTTTTATAATGGGGAGCATAATCTTTCTTGATTTTTAACATACCAACCTAGCCATTACCCGTCACCTCAGCTAGATGTTATAAGTGGGTACAGAGAATCACCCTTTATTTTGCTGTCTTGGTTATGGTTTCACTCGTATATATCTGTTATGTAACTTGGAGAAGCTTTCATCCTATTTGACAAGCCCTGAACTTACTTTGCAGTGCACGTAGCTTATCTGCCTTTTTTTCCCCTGTAGGCTAGATTCCCAATCGCATTTAATTGGTTAGCTATCAACAAAATGGCAGGCATTTCTTCTTAGAGACAGCAATGTTGCAAGTAGATTATTTTATCTCTTTGCGCATGCACACTGGCATCTTGATGGGCAGGCATGCATGCGAAGGATGTAATTTTATTGTGCATGCTAAATGGATTAATAACTGGTCTGAACACAAAGGAAAACTTGTTTGGTATGGCTGTCATTTTGTAACCTACTATCTGCTAACCCTCAGCAAATTTGGTCATCTTAAGTTACCTGTAACTGTTCCGTGAGTGATTAGAATTTTCCTTCTCCTTGGCTTTTTATGAAGAAAGAACCAACTATTTGCTAGTTAATTCAGCTATGTGCAGCAAAAGTTTTGGGTCTAGTTTATGAAAATCAAACTCGGACCAAAATAGAGCCCTGGCACACTTGGGTTACCATGTCTGGTTGCATTATTTCAGTTTGACAGATGTAGCAAACTGAAGCAAATCCCAAAAAACTTTCCAATGAGTCAAATTGAATCCCCAGTTTTGCTTACCTGTCTCCTATATTTTTTTACCATTCTCTGGACTTTGTGATATGTAGATATATTTTTGTTAAAAGGGTTAGACTGAATTAATGAAAAAAAGCAGTAATTAGCTTTGAGAGGAAGGAATTTCAGGATTTTCATTATTATCCTTGATACCTTGGTTGGATCCTTTTCTCCCCTGCTTGCTATTTTTTTTTTCTCGGCGTCTTTCATCCATAACTGTTCTGCAGGTGCTTGCTTTGGAGTCCATTTTTGGAGATAATGTCGTTATTCTTGACAAGCAAGGGGGCCTACGATGTTTTCAGGTTACCTACAAGCCTATAGATTTTGAAACCATATTTCCATGTTGCAGAGACAAGAATAGTCCAATATCTGTCTTATAATTTTGCAGATTTACATCCATCTTGAATCTCCCACTGAACTTACGGTGATGGCATGTTTTAATTCATCCAGTGATCTTAAGATGAAAACTGAATGTTCAGATGACTTTTCATACTCATTCAAAGTCCATTATCTTCCACCAGTTGTGTTGACATGCTTATTACCTAAATCATACCCAAGTCACCAGCCACCTTATTTTTCCATCTCGGTTCAGTGGCTGGATTCCATTAGGATTTCCGGTCTATGCTCCATGCTGGACACCATATGGATGGAACAACCAGGGCAGGAAGTTATATATCAATGGGTTGAATGGCTTCAGAATTCTTCTCTTTCTCATCTTGGTGTTGATCAAGTGATAACACTTGGTCCTTATGGCATAGAATATGCCGGAGACAGGCGTGCTGTTTCAGGAAGTGTCTCCTTCGACGTTGATGTCTGTTCAATGCGAAGCTATAACACTGAACAGCACCTTGAGAACTTCCTCAAAAACTTGCATGAATGCGTAATCTGTTACGATGAATACAGTGGTAAATTCAAAAACAAGTGTGCGTTTCAGTTTAAATTATTTGAAGTTCTAATATGTCATATATACCCTTCTTTTCTTTTTCATTTGAGTTGATGATTAAAAACAATGAAATGTTGATGTTCTATTTTTCACTTCATTTTTTTTTTTTTTAATTTTCTCCTCCTGTAATAAGGGTAGTAACGACAGCAGTGTTGGGTGAAATGAAAACATCAGAAGGTCATTATTTCTAAGATTTTATTTAGTAGAAATCGAACATGTACGTGAACATGCAAGGTTTGTATCATTGTGGACATTCAGGAACACTGTTGGTTACCTTAAAAACCTTTCTAAGTTGTCTTGAATTATTTACCTTACCTTTTTCCTTGTTTGATACCTGGAACTGGTCAAGTATTATTATTTCTTAATGTCTACACGACTATCTATTTCTGATTTTTTAGAAGAGAGAAAATTTCTAACCAAGCAGGTGGATCAGCAGTGATCCTATCTGGAAGAATTTCTGAATCATGAACATCTTTGATGGACTGATTAGGTAGTTGACAAGGAAAGTGTGATGGAGAGTTCTGCTTAGGTAGGACTATGGTTCAAAATTGGAATTTGGAGGTTAGCAGATTGTAAAGTTTTGTATAACGAGATGTGAAAAGAAGAATTGAGATTACAAAAATTATAGACAGGATAATATGAAAAGCTGCAAACTGAATTACCAAACTGTAATCTTGTGTCATTATCATCAACAGTCATTACAAAAGAATAATGTTTCTACCAATGAACATCTATAGTATTGATAAGTTACAAATTATGGCTGCTACCCACTATAGTTTGATGGTTAAAGTTAACTTACTAATAAACTACTAATATGACTTCAAAATGCAGGGTGAACATGAAAATTCATAACATTATTTATGATGATTCCTGAATGATAAAATTTCTTTTGAAAATTATAAACATCATAGTTCCTTAGGTTGCTTTGCATCAAATATTACTTTAGATAAAAGAATTATAAAAGGAACGACTATATGAGAAGACTGACTCTGACTATGGGTGGTATCAGGTTTTGTTGGGTGAACATGGGAACTTTCAAGTCTTCCTGACTATGAAAGAAGTGAAACTTTAATCAGATGACTAGATTTGAGCATTATTGAACTTTTTATTGCTCCTTTTAGACAATGCTTAGGGAAGAAAACATAAGGAAAGTATGGGACACTGGTTAAAAGCGGTTCAAAGATGGAAAGGAAACAATTAGGAATTTTATTAGTAATCTTAAATAGGAGATTTCATTAATTAGGTTATTTTATTTTATTTTATTAGCATAATTAAAATATTTTATTTTATTTAGGTAGTATTTTATTTATATCATGATTTTTTAATATTTGTTTTCCTATTCTAATCATTCCTAATTAGAAAAGAATTCATAGTTTTCTAGTTAGAAAAGAATTCCTATTTTATTAGGTTTATGAACTTTATTTAGAGAGGCTGAATTTAATTAATAAAATAAGCAGAAAGTTTAATAGAAATCCTAAGAAATCAGGTTCTCTTTCTAACAAGTCAGAAAGTACGCAACTCCTTTTAATGAGTTTGAAGGTTCAAGCTCACTTGGACAAGTTTGATTTATCGTCCAGTGTTTCGATCCGTGATATAGGACCACAACAGACTTGAACCTTAAAATTTTGGTTAATAATTATGATTAAAATCTGTTGGGGGTGTACTTATTTTGTGTACAAAATCTTTAATTTATTGGGAATACCTAATGTATGCAACAAATTAATTTGGTATTCCATTGCTTTTCTAGTGCAAGAACATTTTACCATTAGTCTTTTTTCCTTTCTCCATATATGTTGATCACATTGGTATTACAGTGAACTATCTACTTTTTACATTTTCATGTTTCATGCAAGGATATTAAAAATGTTTTTTATGTTATTAAAGGACCTTAAATATTTCTCTTAACAGGGAGTGACTTTGTCAGGCTACCTTGCCAGCACTTCTTCTGTTGGAAATGCATGAAGACTTTTTCTGATATGCAGGTTTCAGAAGGTACTGTGAACAAGCTTCAGTGCCCAGATGCAAAATGTGGGGGTATGATCCCACCTGGTTTATTGAAACGGTTGCTTGGCGATGAAGAATATGAACATTGGGAGTCCTTATTGTTGCAAAAGACACTAGATTCCATGTCTGATGTTGTCTATTGTCCACGATGTGAAACACCTTGCATTGAAGATGAAGACCAGCATGCACAGTGCTCCAAGTGCTTCTTTAGTTTTTGCACACTTTGCAGGGAGCGGCGGCATGTAGGTATAGCATGCCTAACACCAGAAATAAGGCTTCGTATCTTAGAGGTAAATTTTGAGTGCCCATCTCAAGCATTTTATTTCCCCCTTTGTTTGGCGTCAAGGAAATTTTATTCAGCGAACAGCTTTTTCGTAATGAATGATATGCATTTGGATTGAAAGATGAGTGAAAATGTCAATAATGGGGATCCAAGAAAAGGATCAATTTCAAAGTGATGAAAAATGGCATAGGGTCTTACTGTCTAAAGTCTTGAGGAATCTGCGAGGCTTGATTCCTCTGGATTTTGGTATTTTTGGAGTTTAGGAAGGATTTGTCCTTTGTATTGTTGACGAAAATTTTCAGTTACTATGAAGAGTGGAGATGACTAAGAATCTTTTTAAGGTATCCTATGACATATATTTGGATAGATTAGTAAAAAAAAGAAATCATATATTTTTAGTCAAATTTACAGCAGTAACCCATCATAAAGAGTTGCAACTGCTGCTAAAGTCATAAAGTTACTTCTTTTTTTGTGATGTAATAGCTATAATTATTATTTTTTTTACTTTTTTTCGTTCTTTTGGGGTGATGAAATAGCTATAGTTATATATATATTTATATTTTTTTTTTGGCTAAATACAAATTTACTTCCAACCTTTTACCCTCTTTCAATTCAACTATTTAACTTAAAAATTGTTACAGTTTATGGTCTAACCTTTAGTTAACTTTTCAGTTTAAGGAACCTGTCTGTAATCCCTCACGTATATGTTAGATTTGAAGGTTGGACAACCCATGGAATATTCTGGCATTTTCCTTTAGTTTGGTAGGAATTTTTGGTGAATTCCTTGGATTAAAAACATTTGCTAATTTAAAAAGAAGCTGGGGGGTAAAACCTTTAATTTTTTTTTTAATGCAAAGTTACTATTTGTTATTAACCCTTGATGCAATATAATTCCATTAGTAGTCCGTTGGCCTTCATTCTACAAGTGCTCCTTTTAAGTCCCCATACTTCAAGATTGTTTTGTCATTTGTAGATCTGAGTTCTTTGTCCAAATATAGTAATGTCATTATGGATTCCTTCGTTAATTTAGAACCCAAACTTTTGAATTTCACATGCATAAACAACAATATGACTAAGTTCCTCATTTGTTTTGCTTTATATTCTAATTAACATGAAGCAACTTGTATGTTTCTAACTTTTATTGCTCGACTTCCCAAAATAGTGATCTTAAAATTCTAAGTACAGTTGCCTTATGTTTAGGCATTTATCTTAGGAATGAATTACACAAAAGGTCTTCAAATTTTAGTATGTATAACATGATTGTCACAAAAGAAATTTTGGTAACCAAAAGATTAAAAAAAAAAACTAATATAAATTTCACAAAAAGTAAAGGAAACCGAGAAATGCAGGTTTTTTTACCCATTGATGCCAAGTGTCCATTATTTATTAGCTGACTTAGGCAACTGGCTTGCACATGTCCCTCTATGTGCCATGCCATGTGGCAGTTACCGGTAGCCAACTTGTGTTTCCTGGTTTGTTTATATTTTGGTTACCAAAATTTTTTTTGTGACCACCGCATTATTATTTTGTGTAATTCACTCTTCACCTTAGACACTTTTTTGAAACACCTCACTTAAAAAAAAAAAAATGCCATCCTATGTCTTTTCTTTGGTTCCACAGGAACGCCAAAATTCATCTCTGGTGAAGGCTGATCAAAAGCGCAGGGAGCTTGAGATGATCAATGAACTTCTTAGTGTCAAGGAAGTACTTCGTGATGCCAAGCAATGCCCATCTTGTAAGATGGCAATCTCAAGAACTGAAGGTTGTAACAAGATGGTTTGTAATAACTGTGGGCAGTACTTCTGCTACCGCTGTAACAAGGCAATTGACGGATATGATCACTTCAGGTAAGTGACTCCTCTGGTCATCTTTTCATTTTTTTCCTGAAAATTTGTTCAAATGTGTTCGGGATCATTTTTGGTTCTCTGCAATTAACGGATGTGATCACTTTAGGTAGGTGACTCCCTCGGTCCTCTTTTCATTTTTCTTCCGGAAAATTTATTTGGGATCATTGTTTGGTGCACTTGTTTTAATGATGCATTTAGTGGCTTCACATGAGCTTTAAATTGTGATTGGTGAGCTTCATTTGACTGATTTCTACTATTATGAAGCGATGGAGCATGCGAATTATTCCCACAGGAAACGATTCGACAGTGGGAGGAGCAGATGAATCCCCGCCAAATTGTGGCTCAGGTTCAAGCTCAGCTCTTTGCTGAGCATGGTCACTCATGCCCTAATTGTGGTCAACTCAATGCGAAGGTGAGTGAAGAACTAGATTCTATTTAAGTGTAATTGCATAGATCTTTTTATTGTTGATTTAGTGCCTATATCATGTGCTTCTTGAACGTTCATTTTGTCGTGGTAATGTTTCCCAACTCAAAATAATTTTTTCTTTTTCCTTCTCAGAAAACAGAAATGTGCTCTGCAAATGTATTTAAGTTATAACCTTCAAATGAAAGTTAAGAAAGATTGTAATGAAATTGATACACTGTTCTCTCCGTAAGAGTCTGATTTATTTCCTTGGCATCTCTGTTAAAAGTAGTTGACCTACCTCAATTAACTAGAGATTGTTCTTCCATCATTCTTTCTGGTATTTTTTTACAGGTTGGCAACAACAATCACATATTTTGCTGGGCATGCCAAAATCACTATTGTTACTTGTGCAGAAAAATGGTGAGACGCAGCTCTCAACATTTTGGACCCAAAGGCTGCAAGCAGCACACAGTGGGATAGGTTGTGCAACGACGAGACTGATGTGGAAAGCCTTAAGGCTTTGCAACAATGTTTATCGACATTTGGTTCTGTTCTTCCAGATTTGAGATTCGTTTGTATATCAATATAATAAAGCATGCCCCAATCCTCTCTCAGGTTTATTGCTAAAGCCAATTTTGGTTATGTTCCTTGCCATTGGATGCTCTCTCTAAGATTCTCTGTAATGCTGAGCAATTTTCATGCGTAATGAGTTGGTTCTCTGTGAATTATGACATTTTTCTTTTCTAATAAATGTGTTATCAATTCATTCAAGATGTGGATGTTAAGCAAAAATCGGATGCTCAAGTTCTAAGTATGAAAATGGGGTATAGATTATTATTATTTGATAGAGGGAGAGGATGAGTTGGGATGAACAACGATTGGTAGATTTTATTTATTTTCATACGTGTAACTTTTTATTAATTAGTTCATCATAGATCAGGTTATATCAAAATAATTTGAAATTGAATCGACTAAAATTTAAAGAACTGAAACTAAATTGAATATAAAAATCTGAAATAAAATAATTGATATGTACAATTTTTTATTAATCAAATTAAAAAATTCATACATATAAAATTTTGGTTAATCTAAATATTTTGTTTTATTTTCAATATATGCTAACATTTAGATGAGTTTAGTTATATAATTTAAAAAATATTATTTTTATATATTTCTATTGATTCGGTCGTTTTATAGTTTTTAAACATAATAATCAAACTGAATCTGATTACCTAAATTATTTGGAAATCAATAGCCAATTTAGTTGGTTGTAGATGCGAGCACAACTCATTTTTAACAGAACATCAAAACGGAACCGTTTTCGGTTTAATTAATTTGATTAGTAACTTTGAATAATCTTGTTAAAATCAAACCTACCGGTTTAATATCGAACTGGTAATTGGTTTGATTTAATAAAAAAAAAAAAGTCTGTTGGAAACATGGTTTGAATCGAAAAATTGCATTGAATTAGGAACAGGAAAAAACCATGTTTTCTTTTCTATTTTGCTTAATTTTTTTATTTTTGCTTTATATTATTTATTTATTTTGGATTTATAATTTTACTTTTTGCATGCTTTTTATGAAATTTAGGATTCTTTTTAAATTATTTTATGGTTTAATAATAATTTAAAATATTAATGATAAAATTTGTTTAATTAATTAATTATTAAATTAACAACAAAATAGATTATGTTTTTTTATGGATAATTAGAGTATTTTAAATATAAATATTTTAATAGATATGTTTATTAGCAAATTATAAATTAAGGATGGAGAAAAGTTATTAATTTATTTATTTTTTAGTTTAATTCCCACAATTTTTTAAATAAATTATTAAAAATAAATGTTTATATTATCGATTGTTACGTTTAACAGTGAACTATTTATTAGTTCACACTTTTAGATTTCATTGAGTTAAACTTTAGCATCTAAAGTCTAAAAAAAACCAACCAAATTAATTATGTGTACTAATAAATGGTAAAATGAAAAAATGTATTAAAAAAACTACTATAATATTACATTTTATTTTTTATCATAGTACTTTTTTAATTTTTCTAATGTATAGAAATCCGAGATAGTAAAAATTTAAAATTTATCAAAAAAATAAATTTTAATTAAATAAAATTCATTTTATTAAAAATTCAAAGTTTAATAAGATTAAATGTTAATTTTTAACTAGTACAATTTAAAAATTTTCTATATTTAACCAGCAAATATACGCATAATATATAAAATACAAATATTTATTTAATTAATAACTTAATAAAAGCATGTATAACGTTGTTGTAAATTGTACTTTTTATTTATTGTGAATAGTAAATGATTTGAGATTATTATTTTTTTATGACTTGAAATTATTTTTTTAGGCTAATATTTGATGATGAATAGATTTTGATTTTTTTTTTACTTTTTTTATATAGTGCTATTTATACTTAAATTTGTTCATTTCTAATTCTAATCCATGAATTTAACTCAAAATCATTCGAAGAAAGTGATTCGAACCCAATGTAACAAAAAAAAAAAGAAAAAGCATATGATCTGGTCTAGAGAATAAAAAGTCAGATACAATTGACGGGTTGAACTAATCAATGTAGACAACTCGTGGTATTTGTTTTTTTTTAAAAAAATATTTTTATTTATTTCAATTATCGATCAAATCAAATTTTTTTTAAAAAATCAAATTTATTAATATTGTAAATTTATATATATATATAAAATAAGAAAGCTCAAGATGGATAAGATAAAAAAAAAAAAAAAGTCGGCATGCAAGAGGAGTCGGACCAATCCACTGGATATCTAAAAAATTAATAAAAAATAAAAATAATATTATATAGAATAAAAAATATGAAAAGGCAATTAAATTTAAACTTATCAAATATGTAATATAAAAAATAATTATACATAAAAATAGATATAGCATAGCATATCATTAAAATTATGAAATTAGATAATAAATTATAAAAAATAGATTATATAAATTTAAAATATTACAACAAATCATTAAAAATTAATAAAATAAAAATAAATAATTATTTGAACAGGTTAAATCGAACTCGAGCAACAAATGCTTTACTCAAAACAAAAAAAAATGTGAGTGGATTGAGCAAAGCGGACATATAGCTAGATTATTGATTAAGTCTAGTATGAAGAATTATTACTACTCTAATATATATAATAATTTTTTCACAAAAAGACCCACAACTTGTCATCATGGTTAGTATCTTACACTGTCTATCTTGATTATTTTATTTTAATTATTACTCATTTCGTGTTAATCTTATTTTTTATTTGGTATTTTATTTTTTCATTTTTCTTTCTTTTTTTTTCAGTATCAGTATTTAAATAATAACAACAGCAATAATAATGTTCTTTTAAGAAAATATATTTTTTAAAATAGAAATAATTTAATTTTTGAATTTTATATAAGTTATCGATATTTGAAAATAGTTAAAATATATTAATATTTAAAAATAATAAATTAAAATTTAATTTAATAATTTCAATTAATCTAACTTTATGAAAATGAATTTTACTCGAGAAATCAATTTAACTAAAACTTGAAGTGAATTGATCATCTATTGGGTCCCTCCCCAGGGTCGCGTGGGAGCACATTCTTGCGTAAAAGAAGCCTATCCGCCTCATAGGGTTCTCACTTTCTTACGGGCAAAAGTTAACTTCACTGTAACAGAAGCCAGGGGCTTATTGAAGGGAATGGTTTGCTGCATCTCATGCGATTGGAAGAGCACTAATCTGAACTACCCTCAATTTTTAAAAGAGGTCCTCTCGTAATTTAGTAAGTAGTCGATATAGTGAGATTT
>CANXYI011565182.1:0-18213 GCA_948208565.1 Hura crepitans | reverse complement strand
TAAATGACCTTAGAAAATTCCAATTCCTTCACCATCATACTAAATGGAATTTTTGAGGTTTAGGGTATGACATTTTCGAGACCATCCGAACACATTCCCGGGTCTTAAGTTGTCCGAGTCCCAAAATATTTTTATATCTGATAATGAAAGTTTATACCCTAAAATTAATTATTGGTTCTGTTAAAAATTTTAATTCATTCGTTTTGACCATTTTCAGGGCTGTCAAAGTTTTATGAATAATATACCAGTCATCGGACTCGAAATGATGACCCGCACCACGGGGAACATCAATCGGGTCCCGAAAGCACTGTTCATAAGACGTTGACCGGCGGACGTTAAACTTCTGAACATGGGGGATCAACATAATTAGAGAAATAAGGCCGTTAGCAGCTAGGGGACACAAGTTCATAGTAGTGGCAGTCAATTACTTCACAAAATAGGTGGAGGCTGAATCTTTCAATAAATTAGGGGCAAGACAGATGGGAAAATTTATTGAAAGAAATATTATCTGCAGGTATGGGTTGCCGCAATAGATCATTTTAGATAATGGAGTGCAATTTTAGGGAGAGACCAGACAACTTCTACAAAAGTACAGAATCCAACACCATAAGTCTTCTCCGTATCGACCACAAGCCAATGAAGCAGTAGAAGCTGCTAATAAAAACGTCAAGAAAATTCTACAAAAGATGACAGTCACCTATAAGGATTAGGCAGATATGTTACCATTCGTGTTATGGGGATACAGAACAATGGCCAGGACATCTACCTAGGCTATACCTTATTCACTAGTGTATAGCATGGAGGCGGTGCTGTCAATTGAGGTTGAGATACCTTCATTAAGGATAGTATTGGAAGCAAACATACCTGAATCAGAGTGGGTTAGAAGCAGATACGAATAGCTGGTGCTAATAGATGAAAAATGGCTTAAAGCCCTCAATCATATGCAATTATACCAGAAGAGAACTATGAGAGCCTATAATAAGAAGGTCAAACCCAGAACCATATAAGAAGGTGATTTGGTGCTCAAACAGGTTAGACCGTTGATGTCCGATCCTAGGGGAAAGTTCAAGCCTAATTGGGAAAGTCCTTACGTGGTTAAAAAGGTGCTCAAGCATGGGGGCATCAGGATTTCAGATTTGAAAGGCAATGAATTTTCAGCTAGGTACGGGTTGCCACAACAGATCATCTCAGATAATGGAGTGCAATTTCAGGGAGAGACCAGACAACTTTTATAGAAGTACAGAATCCAACACCACAAGTCTTCTCCGTATTGACCACAAGCCAATAGAGTTGTAGAAGCTACTAATAAAAATGTCAAGAAAATTCTGCAAAAGATGATAGTCACCTATAAGGATTAGGAAGATATGTTACCATTTGCATTATGGGGATATAGAACAATAGTCAAGACATATACCCAGGCTATGCCTTATTCACTAATGTATGGCATGGAGACGGTGTTGTCAATTGAGGTTGAGATACCGTCATTAAGGGTAGTATTGGAAGCAAACATACCTAAAGCAGAGTGGGTTAGAAGCAGATACGAACAGCTGGCGCTAATAGATGAAAAATGACTTAAAGCCCTCTATCATATACAATTATACCAGAAGAGAATTGTGAGAGCTTACAATAAGAAGGTCAAACCCAGAACCATATGAGAAGGTGATTTGGTGCTCAAATAAGTTAGACCATTGTTGTCCGATCCTAGGGGAAAGTTCAAGCCTAATTAGGAAGGTCCTTACGTGTTCAAAAAAGTTCTCAAGCATGGGGGCATCAAGATTTCAAATTTGGAGGGCAATGAATTTTCAGAACCAATCAATGCAGACAGGCTAAAAAAGTATTTCTATTAAATAAAAAAAGGGAGTCTACTAAGCTGAAAACCTGAATAGGGTGGTTCAGGCAAAAGTTAGGACACCTCGATGAGGTGAAAACCCAACAAGGCACTTCATGCAAAAGTTAGGGGATTAGAGAGAAAATGTCCAATCAAGAAAACCTTCCAAGGCTAATTGGTAATGACAGTACTATTAATGGAAATTAATACATTCCCCAAGATTAATGGGCTTAGTCTTAAATGCAGTTGGTGATAAAAATGCTTTAGTTTTGATCATTGGTATGCAAATTCCTATCTAGGAAGGGGTCATACAAGTAATAAAATTCTATATACATTGTTTCTTTTCAGAATTAGGAACATTGTCTTCAGTCTTCCTTTTCAGTGCTAATGATCTATTGTCTTTAGTGTCACTTAAAATCCACTCGTTGTATAATTCATCTGGATTAATGACATTGATTGTATAATCAGGCATGTCCCTCAGGATGGTGTGTTGCTTCCATAAATTAGGGAAAAAGCATAGAAAGTGACAAGTTAAAAGGCCACCATGGAATCCCATAGGCTCAGTAGGTATCCTTTGCACTAAACCGAACTGTCACAAGATGCACGAAGGACTGTAAAAGGTAACATGTCTCAACCCGATCAAGGGAACACAACCTGCATGATAAGATAGGGTAAAATGGCTGATCTTCCACTAAGGACATCTCTATTGCACTGAAGTAATTGTGTCAAGCCATGAAAGCCACTGGTCAAGGGAGTCACACTTTATTGTAAGCTTCCTCTCATAATGATGACGTGAGCCATACTTTGCCTAAAGCCTTTCGGGTGGAGGGATGATCAACCTTAATTTCTCTTGCAGCCAAATCTTTAAAAAAAAGAGCTGTTAGGTTAGAAAATCTATAAAGGACCTCCTAATCAAAAGCTAGGCAAACCCGCTAATATGAAACTATCATAGGTGTGCTAGGCAAAAGTTAGGGTCATAAAAAATTTATATATACCTATAAAAGAAGTGGACTCCCAGCTACAAAATCAACATCTCTTTTTGTTAGTGCATATAAACCATGGATGGTTTTAGCCAGAAAGATGCCAAAAGGATTATAACCAGAACATGTCACAGTAAGAAGGTGAAGGACCCTAAAATCATAACATTCATTACAAAAAGTAACACTGAGCTAGCTTCCAAGGAGGCATAACAAGATACATTTCGCCCATTCCACTGAGTTGACAGAGATTCGATGGGCATGGTCTAGGACCACTTGTAGAGAAATCGGGCCTACCCTAGGCACTATTTTATGAGCCATAGCCGGAGAAAAACCCATAGCAAAAATAATGTCCATAGGGTAGCGGTCCTCAAAAGAAGGCAAGGCTAAAAGGGTAGTAGGAGTGATGTTGTATTCCAAAATAGTAACAAACTCTTCTAAAGTTAGACAAATTTCTTGTTGACCAAAGGTGAAAATATGAAACACAAGATCCTAGCGTTGTGCAACAGCCTTTAGAAAATAGAGGTCAATCCAAACATTCCTCAAAAATCTGAGAGCAGAAAAAGGGGTAAGAATAGGGGAGGCCCAAGAGGCCTTGGATTCTAAGGCCTTAGATAACTCCTGGTAGAAGGAAAACATGATGCAGAAATAAAATGGAAAAAACCAACAAAGAAAGGGTATTTATAGTCTAAGGTGTTCCATTCCTTCTCCTATTAGGAACAGGAAATCCAAAACACGTGAGGAAGTCTGTGCGGACCTAAAAACTGGCATCAAAGTCCACACGGACTAAGAGACAGAAGTCTGCATCGTCATCATGCCAAGTCCATGACCACATTTGTGCAAGGTCCATCTGAACTAAATTAACCAAGTTCGCCTGGACCAAAATTACCATTTTAGTTCTGCACGGACTGAAGCACCACAGGTTCACATAAAAGGCACAAAAGAAAATAAAGCATTCAAGAGCAAATAAAGTCCAAGGTTAAGAAGCAAAAGGTTAAATTGTATGAACAAAGCTGAAGAGTATGAAGATAGGAAACAACGAATCTTGTCCTCAAAAAGAAAGGAGGCCTCACATCATGCCCCCCTTTAACAACTGTAAAAAAAAAAAAAGCAAAGGAGGGGTTGCCCCCTAATCTAGCCATCAAAGTTGTCATCTTCTTTTGTGTCCTCATCCTCGAAAGAAATCACTAACTTCTCAGCAACTTTGTAAGCCCTAATCTTCCTTTGAGCCTCATGTAGGGTAGCCACCTACCTTGACAGCTCATTCTGTAAGAAAAAGTGAAGGATCAATGTAGCATAGCATGTGCACATACATAACACGTAACATATATACACATACATGACATGTATAATGTACATGCATAGGTAACATATAGAATGTACATAACATACACAGTATACACATAATACATGTAACATGTATGACATGCACCAAATTCACCATGATAAGAATAACTGCTTATAGCCAGCACCCGAGTCTCATTTATCATAGCCCTCCTGAAAGCCTCTACGACCTGGGTAGTCCTTTCGACCGAAGCCTTCTTCACCTGATCAAAGGAAAAGAAATATAAGGCACATCTAACAAGAAGATTCTAGTGACGTGATCTGCAAAATCAATGACCTTACCAATGTCATATCCTTAGGCTCAAAGGCTATAAGCCAACTCTCTTTAATGCAAAGCTTGGCAAAAGAAAGCTCCCCATTGATGTCATAGCACATATAGCTTAATTTAGGCACATCCATCAGTATCCCTACCACCTCACTAGGTAAAGACATCATACCAATAGATGGTTCTGAAGCTCTACCATGAGTAGGTGGGGGTGAGAATTTAGAACCTAATGAGCTAAGTGTAGTCCTTTGTTGCTTTCTTAGAGAGGATAGGCCAGCCCTAGAGGCAATAGCGGGCTACAACAACACAAATAAAAGTTAGAAAAAAGTCATGAAAAGGGAATCAGAACACAAGAATCTCACTTGAAGAGGAAGAGATCCAAAAGTATAAGGGACCCAGGGAAGTAAGTGAGTCGTAGCCCAGGGAGCATAGCCCTCATCACCATCTTCTACTAAGGTATCCCTAGGGACCCCGATGGTCATCCCTTACACAAATTCTAAATCATTAATGTACTTCCTGAATAACATGGAATCAAGAGGGTTTAAAGGGATAAGATGGACGTCAGGACACAAGTGCCAACTAACCACTCTCTCTCTTAGAAACTAATAGTATGTTTCTAGAGTGGTCAGTAGTAGATGATGAAAGGACAAGCCTCAAATAAAATATAGAGGGGGAGGCAACTCATCGATGGGAAAGACCCACTATGCCAAATCAACCTGTATAGGTGAGTGTTAGTAACATGTGAATAAACACTAACTTGAATCATTTTTCGGTGTAGGAAATACTCATATCTATTCATGTACATGAGCTGAGATATTGGTGATGTTGCATCAAAGAGGCTGCGTTCCATAGGTCAGAGGTAGGTCGGACCCACTTATCCATCACTAAATAGCGACGGGATATATCTAGCTTGCAAGGGTGAGCCAACAAATAAAGCTCATAAGCCCACACCTGTAGACAGCAAGAAACAAGATCACCAATAAAACCTAGAAGAGAAAAGCACAGCTAAAAAGGAGATTTGGCCTACAAAGATGCCAAACACGAAGCCCTGCATGAAGCGGTGGCTCTTTCGAGTCCGTATAGCCATATCGAGACTCCAGAACATCCATCCCAAGGATGAGTAGCACTAATTCCAACTCCCCATCTTATCGACCTCTTTTAAAACTAAGAGAAAACTCCAACTTATGGTGCCATTGGCATTGGCAAATAAGGCAGTGCCCAACAAGTATAACACAAAATAATAGACATACTGATCCACCTCCAAGTCACTTGAGGGAGACTCTTCCCCTTATCTCTCTTGTAGGTCAATGCAACGGATACTGCCAACCCTATCTTGAGGAATGAATCCCAATAGCTCCTTCACCTTTGATAGCCACAAGGATAGGTGCCAGTAGAAAGCATCAAATGCGATGGCACAATCAGGACAAAGTGCTCTAGTAATGAATGCCCAGTCGAAGGGTGTAATCATTATCTCACCAAAAGGTAGATGGAAAGTATGAGTGATATCCATCCACCTATCCAATAGTGCTCACAAGGCTTGTAGGTCATAATGAAAATCTCTACCCACAAGATGATTAAGAAAGGTCTGAAATCCGCTCTCGCACACCCTATTCTTTACCACCACAGGCATGGTGGAGTACCATTATTGGGGACCAGACAAGGTACCTCCACACTTAAGATGCATCTATAAAAGAAATAAGTCTGGGGTCAACAAAAGTCCACACGGACCAAAATTTCAAAACAAAGGTCCATACGGACCACAGGAAAGCAAGCAACACAAGTCTGCATGGACTATAATATCGAAAATGCACAAGTCTGCATGAACTATCAATAGAGTCAAAAAAAGGTCAAACATAAGTCCGCACAGACTATCAATAGAGTCAAAAAGAGTCAACAAGTTCTCATGGACTTCATAAGATAAAGCATCTAGCACTACCATAAGATGAGTTCTAGAATCAAAGATAAATCCAAAGTCCGAACAGACCAATATTCCTAGAGACTTAAGTCCGCACAGACTTGACATACCCTAGCCTAATTAGTCCGTATGGACTTATCACACTAGAGAATTCTTAAAATAGGAAAACATGAGGGAACTCAAACAACATGAATAGAAAACACAAAAGGGATAAAAAATGAACCTATAGGTGCACCTCGGAGCAAGCGTGATACACCAAATCCACCAAAATTAGAGTTGGGTCACTAAAAGCCACTCCACTGATAGGTGCGGCATTTTTTGATCTATTAACAGTGATAAAGGGGATGAAACCAACCAGGGTTGGCATAGAGATATCCTTTGAAGGAGGAGGAGAGGCTTTAGATCTAACCCTCAGAGGAAGAAGGATCATTGTGGGTGTTTCTGCACCGTATGAAGAAGATGAACCAGAGGCACTGCCAACATAAGAAGCCATGGTTAAAATGCTTGTTTGAGAGAAAAAGAGCAAGGAAGAAGATTAGAAAGGATAGAAATGAGAAATGAAGGAGAAAGGGAACAGTTATATCACTGACGCGATAAGTCTGCACAGACTACATATTCGCTAAGTCTGTATGGACGTCATCATTAATAATTTGTAATAGTCGAGCACAAGTTTGCACGGACTCTAATGAAGATCAGTCTACATAAACCAAAAAGATCATCCTAGGTCCACATGGACCTTGGGCCACCAAAATCCAAAAAAGCCAAAGAGGAGCAGAAATGCCTTTAAAAGGTTAAAGTTTACTCTCTTTTCAACAAAACTAGCATTTCACTTCTTTCTTGTAAGCTCAATTCAAAATCTCAATACCTATCAAGGATCAACACTCAAGTTCAATCCATCATCTCAAGGATCAACACCAAAGTTCAATCCATCATCTCAAGGATCAACACTAAAGTTCAATCCATCATCTCAAGGGTTAACACCAAAATTCAATCTATCGTCTCAAGGATTAACACTAAAGTTCAATCCATCGTCTCAAGGATCAACACCAAAGTTCAATCCATCATCTCAAAGATCAACACTAAAGTTTAATCCATCATCTCTGGGTTCAGCCTCAGAAGCCAATCCACTGTCCTTTTGGGTTCATGCTTCATAAGCTAATCCACAACCAATATTGAAGTCAATGCACACTCAGCAATGGTATGAGTGGAACGGGTTGATAGATAAGTATCCCTAACTTAGATAATTTGCTATATACTGTTGACACACAGCACACACCAAAGTGGGGGCAATTGTAGACACCTCATCTTGACCTATGATAATAACTAGAGATAAACTCTTAAGACTAGCACAAAGCCATTAAGATGAAAGTCCGCACGGACTAACTACAGGAATAGGCTAAAGCCCAACCTATGGAGATCACAAAACATCATACCTAAAAGCCTAAGTCCACACGGACTAGTACGGATAAGTCTGCACAGACCTACCATCAGGAAAACCACTTCAGATGGAAATACTACCTATTTAGTCTAAGAGTTAAAGTCCTTCAAGGATTAGGACTCCCTTCTAGACGAAAGAGGGAAAAAACCTAAAGAGTAAGGATAAATACTTCTCTACATCAATAGAGAAGGGGTTCAGTTCGGTTAAGAAGCTTTAGAGGCTCAGAAAAGAATCACAATCACCCATATTCTAGCAAGCAAAGAGTGTAAGTTTGACTTAAAAGAGATTTCAACCATCTTCACTTGAATCATAAGGCATTTGTGCTAGTGTTTAAAAAGATCCCTTATCCAGCTAGAAAATAGTCCGCACAGACTTTCTACCTCAGAGACTATTTGTCTACGTGGACCTATGTATAGTAAGTTGTATGATGATTCCCTGGTTTGAGCTTTGCCTATATAATCAAAGACCTTTGATTTGTCTATCTTAAACATGTTCATACTCTATTCATCATGTGTCAATAATCATGATCTAATCTCTCTGGCTTTAGTGTTTCCTGAGTTATCAACTGTGTCTTTCGATGGATGGAAGAGGGAACAGATTTAATCCTCCTTTGGTAATGGTCAATATGAACCAACGATAGATCTCTTTCATGTCCTCACGGACTTGGCGATGTAGAACTAGGACCATTTTAGGACCATAATTTATCTCTTTGGTTTTGTACTATTTATACTTCATTACTTATTTTGGGGTTGTAATAGCTAGTTAATGACTTGTTTTACACGCTAAAACCTAATTTTCACATTAAATTAGTTTTTTATATAATTAATTAGTGTTTTCTAATAAAATGGATTTATACTTCCTTAATCAAAAGTCACAACCAAAGTATTTCAATAAAGATCAATCTCCTAGAGATGGGAGTTGGGCAATTACCGCCAATTCCTATGGAATTATGGGTAGTTGTTAGGTCAATTAACAATTAGTGAATGACCCACTTTTTGGATGTATAATATACACTATTGTATTATATAAGTGTTACAATTTACTTCCATAAATGCAAAGGTGATGCAATTTAAATTAAGAATGATGCATACTTGTATGATAAGGGATTGATGAATGTTACAATATACATGGACAACATATTATTGGGGTATAAATAAGATATGAAATTTTAAACCTTTATGCTGTAGAAGATTAGAGGTTCTGATGTAGAGGCTAAGTGGTGACTCCACTAACCACTCTCGTCTCTGGTAAAAATACATAATTTCTACAACATGTAAGGGATCTGATCTATACCTTTAAAGCATAGACACATGAAAGACATCATGTATTTGCTAAAGCTCAGGGGATAAAGAAAGCCTGTAGGCTACTGGCTCTACACATTATGTAACTTTATATGGACTAATAAACCTCAGACTTAACTTAGTCTTTTTACCAAACTATAGGACTTTCTTTTAAGGTCAAACCTTGATAAATACTTTGTCTCCTAGTTCATACTGAACGTCTTTTCTCTTTAGGTTGGCATATGACTTTTGTCTATCGATGCTACCTTCAATATATCCTTAATGATCTTTACTTTCTCTTCTACATCTTTAGTCAAATTTGGCCTCATAATCTTAGCCTCACTCAGCTCATTCCAACATAAAGGATTTTTGCACCTCATTCTATATAATGCTTCATAAAGAGCTATTCCCAAACTATCTTGATAATTGTTATTGTAAACAAACTCAGCTAAAGAAAGGTAATGATCCCAGCTTCCCTTGAATTCGATAGCATAGCTTCTCAACATATCCTTAAGCACCTATCAAAACTTGTTTCATCATGAACATCATATATATATATATATAGCTTAGCATCAAACTCTATCAAGTACTAGAAGTTACCTGAATGACTCTTTTTGATTGACCATTAGTCTAAAGATGAAATGGCATACTAAAACTCAATTGAGGCCAAGGCATTGTGAAGCTTCTTTAAAAACCTCAACATAAACATCGAGTCTCAATCTAATATAATAAAAGTAAGCACTGTATGCAATCTAATGATCTTATCAATATATAACTCCACAAGCTTCTCTAAAGAGTAATCTATCTTAACTAGTATAAAATGTGTAATCTTGGTTAATTGATCTACCACAACCCAAATTGAATCACATCTGCTTCTTATCATAGGTAAGCCAACAACAAAATCTATCGTGACCCTATTCTATTTCCACTTAAGAATTGTTATAGGATTAAGCAATCTAAAGGGAACCTAGTGCTCAACCTTTACCTATTGACAAGTAAGGCACTTGGTCACAAACTCAAATACATCTGTCTTTATACCTAACTACCAAGAAGGAGACTTCAAATCTTGATACATCTTAGTGCTACAAGGATGCATAACATATAATGCATTGTGAGCTTCCTATAAAATTTGCTTCTTCAGATCTTCCACATCTAGAATACATATCCTATCATAATAGTATAGACAACCATCACTCTTAATCTCATACACAGTAGGGTTCTCCTCTTAAATAGCACTTATCACACTCATCAGCTTATGATTATCTTTCTGAGAATCTTTCACTTGTTGTAGCAAACTAGGTTTCACTTCCATCTTAGCTAAAAAAGAAATATCATACATCAGATTAAGCTTGCATTTATGGCTCTCATGGCTAACATGAACTTTATGCTCAAAGCATAAGCTATAACATTAGCCTTCCCTAGATGGTAATCAATTAGGCAATCATAATCTTTGATTAATTCCATATATTGTCTATGTCTCAAATTCAGCCCCTTTTGTGTAAAAAGACACTTTAAACTCTTATGGTTTATATAAATATAGCACTTTTCTCTGTAGAGATAGTTTCTCCAAACCTTCAAAGAAAAACAATTGATGCAAGCTCTAAATCATGAGTAGGGCAGTTTTTCTTATGCGACTTTGATTATCTCAAAACATATGCAACAACCTTACCCTCTTATATCAAAACACACCCTAACTCACTATGAGATGCATCACTAAAGAAAGTGAAATCCTTCCCTATCACTGGCTATACAAGGATAGGAGCTTCTATTAACATGACCTTTTGCTTATTAAAACTCTCCTGACATCTATTGTCCTAAACAAAATTAACATATTTCATTAACAATCGAGTTATAAGTGCTACAATCAAGGAAAACCCCTTAATAAACCATTTATAGTAACCTCCTAAACCTATAAATCTTCCAATATCTGTCATGTTCCTGGGCAACTTCCATTTCATAATAGCTTAAATCTTGCTAAGATCAACTCAAATACCTTCTACAAAAGCTATGTATCCTAAAAAAGACACCTCACTTAGCTAAAACTCATATTTGCTAAGTTTGGCATAAAGCTTCTCTTCACTCAACAACTGAAGAACTGCTCTCAAGTGCTGCTCATGCTTTTCTTTACTCTTTGAGCAAACTAGAATATCATCAATGAAGACTATGCCAAATTGATCTAAGAAAGGTCAAAAAACTCGAATCATCAAGTCTATGAAAGCTGTAGGAGCATTGGTACATGCAAATGGCATTATCAAAAACTCATAATGGCCATAAGATGTTCTAAAAGTAGTTTTAGCCATATTTGAATCCTTAACCCTTAATTGTTAATATCCTGATCTCATATCAATATTAGAAAACACCCCAACTCCTCTAAGCTGATCAAACAAGTCATCAATCCTTGGCAGAGTATACTTATTCTTGATGGTCACTTTTTTCAACTATTAATAATCCACACATAATCGAAGATAACTATCTTTCTTTTTTACAAACAAAATTGGTGGTCCCAAAGGTGATACACTGAATAGTATAAAGCCCTTGTCAGGCAATTTTTGCAGCTAAATCTTTAACTTTTTTAACTCTATAAGAGCTATCTTGTATGGAGCTATTGATATCAATGCAATGCCAAGCAGAACCTCAGTATTGAACTCGAGTTCTTATTCAGGTGGTAAACTAGGCAACTCATTAGGAAAAACATCCAAATACTATGACACCATAGATATAAAACTAGCATATAGTTATTCTCTTCTGGTATCATACACATGAGCTAAGAAAGCTTAACAACCCTTTCTCAATATCCTTCTAGCTGTAATAGTTGATATAACATTGGATAGAAAATTTATCCTCTTAATCACAACTGTAATCTTTACCCCATCATTAGCCTTAAGATATATCATCTTCTATTTGTAATCCATAGTCACTTGATACTTAATTAACCAATCTATGCCCTATATCATGTTGAACTCATTAAAGGGTAACTCAATAAGATTAACTAAAAACTTGTGCCTTTGTACCATCAAGGGACACTCTCTGTAAACCTTGTTTAATATGACATGTTGACCTATAAGGTTTCTAACCATAATCTCTATGTCAAGTAGGTATGAAGCTAACCCCTAGTCTTATGCCCGTGTAGTGCATATATATGAGTGTATAGACCTTAAATCTATCAAAGCTAAAGTAGGAGAGTTAAAAAGAAAGAATATACTAGCAATGATGCCTATCAAATTTGTCTCCTCTCTAGCTCTTATGGCATACTGCCTAGCAAGCACTCTAAGCTCTACTCTGCTCTCTGATCTAGCCCTTTGAACTTCATCTGTTCTCTTTCTCCTATCATCTCAGTCTCCTCTCTAATCCTAAATAAAAGGAGGCATAAATCCTTATCTAATAATGGATCTCTTAGGTAATCTCTAAGGAAATAATTTGGTGAACTACACCCAAAGCATACTCAAGGCTTCCTCTTCTAACACTCCCTTTTATATAGCATGTCTAACACTAAGGTGTCAAATTATTCCTAGCTATAGAGATTGGAGCACTAGCAACCTATGACTTTTGTTGCTTTGCTTTACTCTGAGCTCCTTTTCTAGTTCTCTATGACTAACTCTACTTTGGAGGCTGCTGCTGTGAATACGATTGACCTCCCTTATGCCTCTTCTTATAAAACTATGCTACATTGGCAAAACCTTAGCAATAAGATCTCCTCTTCTAATAAAGCTCCTATCTCTTCTTCTAAACCCCCTCTGCAACATGGCAAGCTAATACCAATGCAGAGAAATCTCTAATCTTTATAGGAGCTATATGCATCTTGATCTCTATATTTAGCCCTTTCTTAAATCACTTGCACCTATCAACCTCTGTCTGTACCATGTCATTTGCATAATGGCTCAGCATGGCAAAGTTCCCCTCATACTCTAGTATAAACCTCTGACCTTGCTTAAGATTCATAAACTCTTGCCTTCTGGCATTAAGATAGTGGTTAGTAATATACTTCTTTTGAAACTTCTTCAAAAAGAAGTCCCTTGTCATATTAACTCTAATCTTATGCTCAATTAAAGCATCCCACCACTTGAAGGATTCCTCCTATAGAAAAGAGGTTATATAGATGACCTTCTCTTTAGGAGTCCATTTCAGCTGCTACATAATCTTGATAGTCCTATCTAACTAGTATCCTACTGCGCTGGCATTTGCCACTCTTCTATACTTGAAGTTCTCAGTCCCCATCTTTTTAATCCACTCGAGATATATCTTTTAGAGAGCTTGAGGTTGTGGCAGTGGTTACTAAACTAGTAGTGGTGGTGGTGGTGCTACTGCTATAGCCTATCTCAACCACTGCAGAATCTCTTATAGAAAAATTGGTGGCACTTGTAACTACTAAAGATGCTCACCTAACATCATTTTTAGAAATAGATATAACCTTGGTAGCCCTTTTTCCAATAGTTGTTCTCATCTTAGTTTATAGGTAAAATCACATATTATAAGCCTCGATAACATACTACTATGTGATGCATGTTTCAAAACCTAAGACACTCATATGTAACCTTTGAATATTGGGGAAAACCTAAACCAGAGCTCTAATACCACCAAATGTGACACCCCTTACCTAAACTGATCACCGAACATGAAAAATGAGCATGCACACAAACATGCTATTCGAACTTGCTTAACCTTTTACTTATTATTTAAAATAAAAAGAATTAAAAACCTTTTTTAAAAAAAAACTAATGATTTAGTACTAAACCTCAAAAAACTTCTTCAAGAAAAAATTTTGCTTTTATATTTTAAAATAGTTTTGGGAATCATCAAGTCAAAAAATCTGACAGCATAACAGTTGTATTGAGACACTATCCCATAAATGAATAGTAACCTATACAAGAAAACAACACTTTTATAATCATTCAAACTTATCTCCCAAAATCTATGATCCTTCTATCACTCTAAATCATCAACAAACTCAATCTCAATAATATAACATAACAAAGGAAATATAACATACAACCATTTGGAAAGTGATTTTAAAACTTGTTCAAAGATTTCAAAACCATATACAAGACTATATTAAGCCAATCCCTTATCAGCTACATATGAGTATCTTAATATAATTACATCACATAACTATGTACAGAGGTAAAAAAATACCATAAGCACTCTTCTATTGTCCGTAGTAGCTACTGAGGCTTTGACTCTAATCTAGTTCTTTTGAAATTACACATCATAAAAACACATGATATGCTAAGAAATAACTTATTAGTGTAATTAAAGTAACTTGCTACCATATTCTCAAGCACACATGCACAATACCATTATATACAAAATTGATGTAAAAGCATTCATATGATTCATGATCATTATCTATAAATAAAAAAATGTACATGCATATGTGTATGGTCCCATGACACATAGAATAAATCCTATCACGTATGAATATAATTCTTATAACAAAAGATATATAAATTATTACATTCCATGAATTAAATTCTCATTTAATTTGTGTTAACATTGCCTATATCAAAGAAAATAAAATCCCATGGATAGCAAGAATGGATGGCCAGTTCAACCTCTATGAACTCGAATGCTCATCAACCAACATAAGTCAAAAAACTAAACATTACATTGGCCTGTTGACTCAACATATAGCATAGGTCTATAGACTAACATGATATATAACCCAAAGGCCATTTACCAATTTAAGTCCATAGACTAAACATAGCATAGACCCATAGGTCAACATGTAGCATAGGCTTGTCAACCAAACATGAAAAAGGCACAAATATACCTTAGTAGCTACTTTAACCCTTATTTGATTGATTAACCTATCCAATTAGGTTGTTTTAATTGAATAAACCATCATCTAATTTCATTTAGCTTCACATTTCTACTTTAGCTTTATTATCTTATAAATCCATATTATCCATTTAAATGTCATTATTGTTATTTAATTAATTATATTGTTATGAAATATGATGATGGCATTATAATCTATGAATAATGCATACAATGGTGTCATAAAAGCATACATGCACATTACATATCCATATTACAAGTTGTGCACACATAAGGCCTTAAACTCATAAACATTTTCCAAAATCTTGTAACATGTCCACTAACACAATCGTAATTCATATTCTCATGACTAGTAACATAGGATAATGGCTATAAACATTTTGGCCACATTAGCCCTTCATAAAGTACTACATAATTCATTTAACATATTGAAATACCATGATCAAAACAAAGTACAATCTGAGCATATTGTGCCACACAATTTTAGCCCAAGTATAAAAATAATCATATTGTGCATCATTTCACAAAATACACATATACTTACTAACATAAACTTAATTTAACTCATCTTAACCCTTAGTATCTCATTTTCATGCATGTATAAATTCCATATCAATTAGTCTATAAGTTCCACCATTCAACCAAATGCACGATTCACACATCACAATTATTTATTCAACATCCTTGCATATCCCATTTTCACTTATGATTGTTGGCTTTATAAAGGCACTTAATTACTCTTTTCTGCAGGGTTATGAATAAGGGATCAATAATGGCTGTAAAATAAGGAATATGATGCATGATTAATATACTTATGGTGCATGATGCATAGTATACATGTGACATATGGTGTGTGTATGATGTGGCATGAATAAACACAAGTAATAAACCTTCTAACTTTATTTCTCCCACACATGTGGTCAAGCTATTCCTTCTCTATGTGGGGTTACCTAAGCATCAATAAGGACACGTAGGTTTGATTATAGGCTTAAATTAGGCCCAATAACCTCTCATATTTAAAGCATTTAAGTCTAATTTGAGGTGAAATTAAGCCGAGCCTATTCTAGATAAAAAGGCATAATGGGCTTGGCCCCACTTCAAATAAGGTTAAATGTGACAGGCCTACCTAGCAATCATAATGCAATTACAAACATTTAAGGTCATACAACTGAGGGAAAGTTGCTAAGCTTAACTATATGGGCTTTATGGTTTGGTTTGAAAAGGCTTTCATGGCTCTCACAAGTGGGGTCCCTCCTAATGGGTCTTTCAATCAAGGATAATACCAATCGGTTAGTTCACCATTTAATATACCCGAAGGTATAAGGCTTATGAGTGATGGATATGCTAGCAATTCCTTATTCTTAAATAAAAAATGGCTTCATGGTTTGAACACCATCTAAGGTAAAAAGGGACACAGTTTATATAAGATGAAATGCATGGGACTAATAAAAAGTAGAATATTATTTAGGCACATTTAGATTTAATTCTCAATCCCTAATAAAGAAGCGGTTAGTGTTTGGAGTTGCCACTTAGCTCTACACCAGGACCACTGATCTTTTGCCCATAAAGGGTTCAAAATTAGATCTTTTTTATGCCTAATAATATACCTTCCTTTACATTCTAATATTTATCAATCAAATATCATGCAAGCAAGCATTATAGTTAAAAGCATACATGTCACCTTTTTACATAGAGAAAATAAATCACAATAGTCCAAATATACAACCAAGCATAAATATAAATAAAGCATCCTAAGTTAGGTCATTCATTATTTGTTGTTTCAACTTAACAACTACCCATAATATAATAGGAATTGATAATAATTGTTCAACTCCCATCTCTAAGAGATTGGCCTATTTTAAAATACATTTTCATGTGACTTTTATTAAGGAAAAATTAAAATAATTTTATTAAGAAAACACCAAGTAATTAAGTGAAAAATCATTAATGTGAGGATAGGCTTTTTATATGTAAAACAAGTTATTTAAATTACCTATTACAACCTCAAAATAAATAAAAGAAATAAGAGGTGCAAAACTAAATAAGCATATAAAGGATAAGCAATTGGTCCCATTTATGTGTCAATAAGTCCATAAAGACTGGTATGGCCCTCGGTCTATGTCCATATAAACTATCATATGTTTAAACTATTTTGTCCCTCTAGACCTCATATCCAGCATGGGTGGTCAATCTTACATAACTCAAGGGAAAGTGATTGGTAACACAAATAGAGGTCTATGGGGACCAAATAATAGTACTAAATGGATTGATAACAACATTTGATAAATGTACTATGAATGATTATGATATGTGCAATTAATTGTTATGAATAAAAGGGTACTAGACTCATCATAAAAAGAAAAACATGACTTTATCATAATTAAATCCTTATGAACTATACTTCAAAACATGTGTTCGTATAGACTACACTCCCTATGAAAGGGAGTCCGTGCAGACTAATACATTAAATGCACATAAATAAAATACATATCCATGTAAATTATGAAAGGGAGTTTATGCATACTAGTATGTGAAACACATATTCTCAAAACATATATCCATGCGGACTACACTTATCATAAAAGGGAGTGTGTGTGGACTGCTCATTTATTCCAAAACATCAATTACATGCATATTAAGAAATAGAATGATTATTAAACATAATAAACAAGAATCTACCAATCAATAACATACAATAAAACATTAAAACAAGGTCAAAGGATAAACATAAAATAATTGTCAAACATTAGTCTATAGGGACCATACACCATGCACATATTCAATAATCAGTTCGTATAGACCTTAGCATTCA
Organism: Hura crepitans; assembly: GCA_948208565.1. Lineage (NCBI taxonomy): Eukaryota > Viridiplantae > Streptophyta > Magnoliopsida > Malpighiales > Euphorbiaceae > Hura > Hura crepitans. The sequence goes on along the minus strand of CANXYI011565182.1, from coordinate 579 downwards.
CCAAAATAAGTCCATGAGATTTTAGATGTCAGTTACAAAAAATGGGTATGATTACATCTAATACTGAACAATTAAAATATGATGAAAATAATTTGAAACATTGACTACTCCTATAATTGATGTAGGGATTACATAAAACTACCTCACATGTTGATTAATTACGAGAGATCCTTGGTTATAGAAAGGACACGAGTATAATGAATGAAGATGAAGAATGAAGTAGGCCTCAAATCTTACCTTGTAGTTAGCACCAAGTAACAAGACAATCGTAGGGTTTTGAAAGAAGGATTATTTTTGTGAGGGCTTAAGACTAGTAGAGCAAATCCTACTTTGGAGTCCATGCCTTAGACTCTTAAAATTATGGGTCTTAATTCTCAATTTGAATCTCTATTTTTTTCTCCCTTTGGGTGGGGTATTTATAAGGTTTCTGTGCAGTTCTCCCTGTCAAAAGAGAAGGAGTTCTAGTAGGATTAGGAGTTAAAGTCCAAATAGAAAGATTAATTTTCTAGAAGCTTTTCAGTGATAAGTCTTTGAAAACCATAGTTAAGGGATCATGGGTCTGTGCGGACTTGGGCTTCA
>CANXYI011565108.1:0-11049 GCA_948208565.1 Hura crepitans | reverse complement strand
CTTTCACATCAAATGATTTTATACTTAATTAATTGGTGTTTTCCTAAACAAAATGGTTTTAAGTTTTCTTTAATCAAAAGTCACATGAAAAATGTATTTTAATAAAGGCCAATCTCCTAGAGATGGGATTTTGGCAATTATTGTCAATTCCTATGGAATTATAGGTAGTTGTCAGGCTACATAACAATTAATGATTGACCTAATTTCTAGATGTATAATATACCTTATCGCATTATTTAACTATTGAAACTTACTCCTATACATGCAAAGGTGACATATACTTTAATACAAATGAATGCTTGAATGATAAGGGATTAACAAGCATTACAATATACTTAGACAACATATTATAAAGGCATGAATAAGATCTAAAATTCAAAACTTTTTGGTACAGAAGATCAGAGGTCCTGGTGTAAAGGCTAGGTGGCGACTCCACTAACCACTCTCATCCCCAGTAAAGATATCATGATTCTCTACAATGTTATCAACAAAATCAATGTGCATTACCTTATGCATTACATTAGCACAAGTAAGATGAAACACTTTACACCAATGTACATGATGTATTACATATTCATTCATTATATAACATTTATATATTTCTTGCCACATTCTTAATAGTGCACACATACATCAATGCACATGTTTCAAGGTCTATATATCAACCCATTTAAGCTTATTATAACTTGATTATGTCAATTACACAACAAATCTATAAATTCCCATTGTGTCCTTAAATTTCCACACAACATGTACATTTTTTCATCTTCCATATTTAACCCATTTTAACTTTATTTTTCATTCATATTAGTCCATTAACATACAATAAACCCTAATATGCCCCTAAAGTCAATTTAAGGTTATTCTAGCCACTGAAATCAATTAAACCCTAAATGACACCTATTATGGAACTTATGCAAATCACACAACCAAGCATATATTTTGTCGAATACACTTATAGTGAAGTTATTTGGTATCCCGAATATGATCCTATAGCTTCTCTTTGCCTTATTCTTGATATCCTCCATGTTCAGTAAATTCCATAATAGACAATTAATTAAAAAAATTCATAGAAAAATTTGTACATCACTAAATTCAAAAATAAGACTTGAGTCAAGATCTAAAGCACCTCTAGTTACCTAGAAAAATGTCAAAACCTCAAAATAGGCTTAACCAAGCTCAATGGTTACAATACCCTAACTTTAACACTTTTTTTTGCCACTAAACACCATTTTTACGCAAAATTAACCTCAAATTTAGCTTCTAAGGATCATGTAGATTAATTTTGGCTTAAGAAGTATGAGCTTTACAAGAGAATTGAGGAAGAAATAAAAAATAAAGGGAGGAAAGAGAAACCCCTAAATGGCATTAGCTTTTGGTAGATTAAGGAGGAAGAACACCACTTTTGATCCTATACACATGCGCACACCTTAAACTATTTATATTAAAAGCACAAATGGCCTCGATTTGACCATATGGCAATCTGGTGGTTCGTATTAATCCTATTTATGTTTTAAATTTAAAAATGTGATTTTAATGTTAGAAGCATACAAATTTACTTCTTTAAATTTGAAAAATTATAGAAATTCTCAATTTTAGGGACCCCTAAATTCTCGAGTCCAAACTCCAATGGGAACTAGGTTAACTATTGAATTGCATTTTCATGAAATTTTAATTAAATACCAATTGATGTTAGAAAATTCCAATTCCACTAACATTAAACTATTTGGAATTTTTTACCTTCAAGCCATGCTATTTTTAGGTTAGTTTAGGCACATCCTGATCATTTTACAACTTAATGTAAACTTAGGTCACTATTCACTAGATATCGGCGTGAAAAATTTTATTAGTTCAGTGGTGTGTAAATAACTTCATCTCTATCATTATTTTTCCCATTATAGTTCTAATACTAGTACTCCTCCTCGGCCACTTTAGTGTGACCTAGACACATGAGAAATACTATTCATGCCCAAGGAAGTACCATTCACAAAATCGGGATTTTTAGGCATTACAAATACAACCCTTTTAAATAAGCTCTAGGGAAAACAACTAATAACATTCTGTACTTGAACCAATATATTATTTGGGTATAAAAGTTCTACAATAAGGCCCAAAATAACTAGAAACTCTTTAAGCAAAGGGTAAAGCTCTTCTAAGTGAAAATGAAAGACATTGTCTTTGATGTCCCAAAAATAAGCTGTAGCCTTCAAGAATGGTATATTCAACTTAATATGAACTAAATATATTAAACTAATCAAGTGCATAGAACTAAACATCTTGCAATCTTTGTTCGATATGTTACTAAGAAATAGGAGAAGGATATTGAGAAATTTTGAAGACATAGTTGATAGGAGGGAATAGCAAATATGTATTGAGATTCATTGTTAAAGGCTAGAATAAGGTTTATATAACCCTATAAATGCTAAAAGCTTTTGTAAAAGTTGAATTTGAAATTAGATATATAGAAACATAATTGGAATCAATATTACAGGAAATAGCTTTATGGCTATCCACTGATATTCTTGGAATCACTGCACAATGCTATAAATAGCCATACAAAAGTAAGGTCCCCTTACATAGAGGTATACTTCTCAAGACAATTTTCCAATATCAAAGTTACTAAAACATGATAGGAAATGGATTAAAATCCTATTCAAATTAAGAATGAATTTTGTGTAAAGAGTCTAGGATTTTTTGAAAATAATCTTATCAATGTTAAGACCTTCTCATAGATATCACTTACCACTATACAATGGTAAAGTATAGATGAGACAACATGAAATAATGGTAGAAATGTTGGCCTTTACATCAATTAGAATGAAAGGATTATAAAGAATCATTTCAATATACCTAGCAAAATAATCTTTTTCGTGAGTCAGAAAAATCTAATATATGTTACTTGCGGAAAAGCATTAGCTATGAAATATAAGATAAAAGATCCATTAAGATATAAAAGTTTAATACATACAATGTTGTTCACAAGTTTAAAGAAAATACAAAGAAAGTAAAACCCTAGGAACTATTAATGGAGTCTCTTTGAGGTTGGCTAGCTATAGCTGAAAAGTCTCTTCCTGAAGAGGAATCAACATTAGCTAGTCAAATCATTTCCTTAAAATCTACCACTACTCTCTCAATCTCTATGCATAGGCCTTTTGCTTCACCTCTTGATCATTATATAGCTACCTCTTCCATACCACCTATCTTTTAAGGTAATCAATTGACTACCCCTACTCCTAGATGACACATTAAAAATAAAATATGTTGAAAACACATTGTAACTACATTAAGATTTTCAAAAGATTTGCATATCATGTATACATAAAGAATAGGAATTGCATGTACTAGCTCAATAAGTTTATGCCATTAACTTGTTCTTTATACTAGTAATGAGTCTATCAGTGAACTCCTTAGACACTGTAAAACTAAGAAAGAAGGTCAAATGAGGTATATGCTTACAGTAGCCAGAGTAAATGGTGTACATAAGTGAGGAACCTTCATAATACCTCTGCATATAGCACTTCAAGATCATAAAAACTAAAAAAGGAATTATGTCTATAGGACCAATCATCTAATACTCTAGCTGATAGAGATGTGTTAATAAGAGACTATGAAGAAGAACTCTTATCTTGATCTAGTGAGGCAACAAGCTAAAAATTTCAAAAGAAGAGTCATAAAGAGGGGAAAGAAGGAATATCAAAAAAGTAAACAAATAAAAGTCAAAGGTAAATACTACAGTAGATATAGAAGAGCCTGACCTTCCTTAATAAAGAGCTTTTGATAATGGCAATATAGATGGCTCTCCAATCCACTAAAGCCTCATCTCAAATACCAATTCTCCACTACTATACCAATATAGTAAGTAAGAAAAAAGCACTCAAACAAGACTCCAAAGGATCCTTTGGAAGTAGCTTGAAATAGGACCCCCTATGCCACTCCAAAACCCTATTTTTAAAATGGTAACACCTAATTGATGAACCATCCAAAAGGTTTCTTTTGTTAGCACAAGGCAATGAATATCGCAATACAGGGTTCCACTCATTTATCTATAAACCCATTAGCACATGTACACTTGTAATCATAAGAAAATAATAATTTAGAATCACAAGCAAAGTAATAAAAACAAAGAAGAGAAGAAGAGTACCGAATATTTACCATATTATCCTTCAAATCATTAATAGAGGTCTAATAGGTGTGAACTTCTTACACCCATGTAATAAGGTAAGAGTTCCATCTCAATAGTCCTAGGAACATAGACTTTAGTATGATACTAGAAGTATAGACAAGAATAATGTATCAATTTAACTTATGTAATTGAAAAGCCCATTCTATCTATCCCTGCTGATAAAACTTCTACTAATGAGTAAGAAGCATATCAAAAGCACATAGAGGTCAGTAAATATATCATATTAGCATCCTTGTCTCTTGAGCTACAAAAGCAACACAAGTATTTGATTACTCTACACCATACTCTTCCACCTCAAAGAGTTCCATGAGGAATAACGTAAGACTAAAAGATATTAGATATTTAAGGCCATGTTCTCCTACAAAATGGTAAAGGGAACTTCATCTATCAAGTATAGGCTAAAGATGAATGGGTTTATTGAGTGATTGACTAACTTGAGGTTTTTGGTGGATACAAATTCAAGTGAAGAGTTAATTAAAAAAACTTTGCTTGATAGTTATATAACTTTTGTGCTTAGCTATCAGACGAGCAAGATCACTTATAGTATCTTTAAGCTAATCAACATGGTAAAAAAATGCTGAGGGTGCAATTAAGAAATAGAATGCTTAATCAGTCATGGTTATCATTTCTTCTACTTCTAATGATAAGAAAAAGAATAAGGCAACCAGTGCCTAAGGTGGGGTTGGCAAGAATAAGGAGGAATAATTAATTGTTACCTCTTCTGCTATTGGAAAGAAGATTGCCTCTAAGGGCATATGATTCTATTACAAAAAGACTAGGCATTGGAAGCACAACTGTAGGGCCTTCATAGGGTCTCAAAAAAAGAAGTAGCAAGGTTATGCTTCAACTTTAGGAATTTACATGATTGAAATTAATACAAATACTACTTGAGATAACTAATCATAGATATTGGATACCGGATGAGGTTTTCACTTAGTCACCACAATTAAGCGATTATAGAGTAGTAGCAAGGTTGACAAAGGTGATATGGACCTAAGTGTACCAAATTAAGCAAGAGTGGCTAAATTAGTTGTGGGAACATATCATTTAGTTTTATCTTCTTGACCTATATTAATTTTGAACAATTTATATTATGTTCTTTTTTATCTAGAAATATTACTTTAATTTATTTTTTTGTTGAATAAGGTTCTGAAATTTCCATTAAAAAGAATAGAGGTTGTTCTATTACTTAAGTAATGTTTTGTATTATTTAGGTTTTTTTTCTAATGTAATTTATGTTTTTGATAAATTTAAAGAAATATATTATGTAATAATAAAAGGCCCAAGATAGATAACCTAAAGCCATCATACTTATGCCATTGTTATCTTCATCACATAAATGAGTTACATAAGATCAATACCTTAGGATTATTTGATTATAGTCATATGGTACATGTGAGTCTTATTTATTAGGTAAGATGACTAAATCACCTTTTTTTTCTAGAAAAGATAAACATGCAAGTGAATTATTAGAACTCATAAATGTAGATCTATAGGCTCTAAAGGCTACATATGCACATGTAGTTTTCTTAAACTTTATTATTTTTATTGATGATTATTCACAATATGTTTATTTGTACTTGATGAAGTGCAAATCTAAAGGCTTTAAGAAGTCCAAAAAATTCAAAAACAAAGTAAAGAAGCAATTTGGCTAGAGTATTAATATACTTTAATTAGATTAAGGAGGTAAATACATAAGCTAAGAATTTTAGGATTATTTAAGAGATTTCTTAGTGGACTACTACATACACACCACAATATAATGGTGTATATAAAACCAAAAATTGAACTTTGTTAGACGTGGTTTAATCTATGATGAGCCTTGCAAACTTACTTAAGTCCTTTTATTGTTATGCACTAGAGACTATTGTTTCTACATAAATAAAGTCCCATCGAAGGCAATTGATGTTAGACCATATGAGATTTGGTATAGCAAAAAACCAGTTATTTCATACATAAAGATATAGGTTCCATAGCTTAGGTGAAAATAACAAAGCTAGATAAGCTTAAACATAAATCTAACAAATGCCATTTTATAGGGTATTCAAAAGAAACTTTAGGATACTACTTCTACCATCATTTAGAAGAAAAAGATTTTGCTTGAAAGCATGCATCTTTCTTGGAGAAAGAGTTTCGATTGAAATGAGATAGTAGGTGTCAGATTAAAGTAAATGAATTTTGAGACACAAAAATGGAAATAGATCAACTGAATAATCCCAAGCCAATTACCCTTGTTCATGAGATAATAGAAAAACTTATGGACACATAAGTTCCTAAATGATCTACTAGAGTAAAAACTATTCTAGAGAGATATGGATTTCCTTTAGATTTAGACTAAAATGTGACTATAATATAAGACAATGAGCTAAAAAGCTATGAAGAGGTTATGAAGAATTCAGAATAAAAATGATAGCTTAAGGCCATAAAATTCAAGATGGACTCTATATAATTTTGTACCTTCTTTGAGCCACATGAGGGGATAGAACCCATCAGGTGCAAATTAATCTTTAAGAATAAAATAAATATAAAAGGTAATATGATTACTTGTAAGGCACACCTTTAAAGACAAGGAATTAACTTTAATTAAACCTCTCCTCTAGTTGTAATGCTTAAATATGTTTGTATTTCACTTGCTATTGCCACTCTATTTGATTATGAGATATGGCTGATGGATGTGAAAATAGCTTTCCTTAACTTGAATCTGTCAAAAAAAGTGTATATGACACTACAAAATGGTTACACATTTGGATATGGCAATAGATTTGCAGTCTTTAGAGGTTTATTTATGGGCTGAAGTAAGCATTTAGCAGTTGGAACATCCATTTTAATGAGCAAATCAAAGAGTTTGATTTCTCACAAAACCTGGATAAACCATGTGTTTATATGAAGGTTGGTAAAGGTGTAGTAATTTTTTTTGTTCTGCATGTAAATGACATATTACTCATACAAAATGATATGTCAGTCCTTTAGTTAGTAAAAATTTGGCAAAGTAAATGATTTTCCATGAAAGTTCTTAGAGAAACAACCGATATAATAGGGACTAAGATCTATAGAGATTGATATAAAAGGTTGCTTGGCCTTTTAAAGCCTATGTACATAGACAAAATGCTAAAGAGGTTTAGCAAGGATCTCTCTAAGAAAGGTTTCATTCCCATGGTGCATAGGAAACACCTTTCTAAATCTTTGTATCCTATCACACAAGAGAAAAGGGAGGGCATGAGTAGGATTTTGTATGCACCTGCTTTATGATCTATCATATATGCTATGCTATGTACAAGAATTGATTTATCATTTAATCTAAGTGTCATAAGCATATTCCAATCAAATTATAGAGAGGAATATTGGTGGTTGTCAAGAATATCTTTAAGTACTTGTAAAGAACTAAGGATTTGTTTTTATTATATAAAGATAGAGACTTATAAGTAAGTAGGTATGTAGCTATTAACTTTGAATCTAACAAGGATTATTGTAAATCTCAATCTATAATGTATTCATTATGGCTAAAAGAGTAATTATTTAGAAGAGTTCCAAATAGAACATAACTGCTAATTCTATGTTTGAAACTGAGTACATAACAACTTTCAAAAGGATAAAAAAAGTGGTCTGGATCAAAAGTTCACTACTGAAGTAAGGGTGGTTCTTGCCATTCTTGATCTAATATCCTTGCATTACAATAAAAATGGAGCCATTGCATAAGCTTGAGAACCAATCATATGTTTTCATTATCCAACATGAGGCTTTGGCTTTACATAATGTATGACATCAATATGCTCATACCTTATCCTTTATTAAAACCATGTTTCTCATCATATAACAACCTAAATTTCATCATATGCATTCATTATCTTTGAAACATACCCATATATCCTCATGACATATAATAACATACATGATTTCTTAAAAGTACATAAAGTATGTAAAACCTAAATTTTCATTCATTTTGCACACATATCATACTATCTTCATAACCATGTCATAACATGACAATTTATCACTAATTAGATCATTTAAACCCTTCCCTCTAGTGAGGGAAGTTTTGGCCAACATAAACTCAAACACTATTCATTCTATAATGCAAGGTTTTTTATGCCTTACCTATTTCTTGCTTATGTTTTAGTCTAAATCACCAATTTAGACATTAAACTTACTTTACATGCCTTTTATACCATTAAGGTGCCATTAAAATCATATATACCTCAACTCATAAAATAATTATCGATTTAAATATTTAAACATTTTTTTCTCATCAATTACCATAATTATTATCTAACTCCTAATTAATATCATTACAATGACTAACTTAAGCCATATACATGTTTTGGCCAACACCTAAAGTCCACCAAACAATCACAATTTCATTATGGTAGTAGGTTCATAAGTATATTCTCATCAGCATATCATCATCCAATATAGGTTAACATTAATTTGCAAAACAAATTAATTGCATACAACCATACACATTTTCATTCAAGCACACACAAACTCAATATCCTACATTGAATACACATACCAAGTGGAGTCTTTAGACAGTAAAAAACACTTTACACCTTTTATTTACCCTTAGAAGTGCCTTGATCACCTTTCTCACACATCATACAACATAACCGTAAATAGTAATTCATATAAATTCAACAATAAATCCAAACTTAAATCTAAAATTAGAATCATGTTCTTAGGCACCCATGTGTGACACACCAATTTTTGGTCCAATTTTTCATAAGGTTAGAATTGGAATTAGAAGAAATATGGGAGTGAAATGGATGTACAAATTGAGTAGAGTTGATTGGCATAAATAATGAAGCAAAAAATGACTAAAGGGCAAAATGGTAATTTTGTTAAAAGGCTAAAGGGAAAATCAGAATTTCACTATTCATGGTCAAAAAGATGAAAGAGACATACGACAGTAATAAGAAAGTGACATATGGCATGTTAATGATGATAAAATGTGAGAAAAATAAGGTTCGGGAACGAGACCCAATGAATAGTGATAGTTGGGCCGTGAATAGTGCCCTTGAACCAAATGGAGTTAACTCAACCAAAAATTTATATTAATTCTAAGATATATTATGGTGAAATTTAAGGATCAATGGAGGATGTATAAAGGGTTAAAAATTGAAAAGGTAACCTTAATTTACAATGTAATGTGAATAGTAAACCATCCAGAGTTGAATGGAAAAATTTAGAAATGTGCTTAGAAATTTTTGAAAGTGGTGCATCCTAGTGGTAAAAAATTCTAAGGATTCTAAAAATCACATTACTAGTATTTTCTAAACATGGGATCTATTAGAAAAAAAATAAGAAAAATAAATTCAATTGAATGCATATATTTAAGGAAAAATGGTGAAAAATTTGTGTGGGGAGCATTTTTAGCCATTGGATTAAATAGTGGAATGAAGGATCATAGCCATCCAAGTTGAAATAAGGGATTAATAAGGTGTAAATGACTAAAAAATATTTTAAAACTAATTGCATATGGGAAATATCTAATCATCCAAGTGTTATAAAATAACACACCAATAGATTTTTGATATACTAGGGATAAGGGAGTTGGTGTTTAGAGTCACCACCTAGCTTTACACCAAGACCACTAATCCTTTGCTTAAAAAGGGTTCAAAATTAGATCTTATTAATGCCCCAATAATGTACCTTATTTTGTATTCTAATGTTTATTAATCAAGTATCATGTAGGCAAGTATCTTAATTAAAAGCATAAATGTCAATTTTTCACTTAAAGAAAATAAATTGCAACATTCAAAATGTAAAATAAAGCATAAGTTTAAATAGACCATCCATAAATCAGGTCATTTAATAATTGTTGTTTAACTAGACAACTACCTTTAATTTTATTAGAATTAGCGGTAATTGCCTAACTCCCATCTCTAAGAGATTAGCCTTTATTAAAATACATTTTTATGTGACATTTATTAAAGAAAAATCAAAACCATTTTATTAAGAAAACACCAATTAGTTAGATAGAAAAGTCATTGATGTGACATTAGGCTTTTTATGTGTAAAACAAGTTATTAAACTGCCTATTACAACCCAAAATAAACACTATAGATAAAAGGTACAAAACAAAATAAATAAACAAGGAATAAACAATTAGTCCCATTTTTTTATTGCTAAATCCATGCAGGCCCTTTATAGTCCTTGGTCTATGCCTGTATGGACTATAAGATGTCATCATTCATATATTCCTCTAGACCTCATATCTAGCATAAATGGTTAAACTTTCACAACTTAAAAGAAGATGATTAGTCACACAAATATTGGTCTTTGATGACCTAATAACAATATAAAATATGATTATTATAATACATGTTAAGGATACATAAATAGATATAAATGTATACAAAATGTGTATGGACAATCATTATAAACATAGTGGTGATTAAAATAGTTAGTGATGAAAAAAGAGACAAATAAAACAAAAACATCTACACTGATAAACAAGAAAACATATTCATTCAAAATAAACATCTACACTTGCTACACTCCTCATAAATGAGAGTCTGTGTGGCCATTACATTAGTTCTAGAATTTATGTTTCATGTATAGTGACAAATAAAATAATTAGGATTAATTATAAAGGCACTTTAAACCTCAATACAAATTATTAACATGCTATAGTGATTAACATGGATGAAACATATGTTACTAGACATTAAATAAATGTTAAAATAGAATATAAAAGATGAATATAAAACTATTATTGAACATTAGTCTGTATAGACTTCATATATACACATTCAAATAATAGTTCAATGTGGACTTTAACATCTTTTAAAATAGGTCCATACGAACTTAGGCATCAGTTCTAGAAAGTAAGTATAATTACAATTTCCTAATTAATGATTAAAATATAA